>ML343135.1:0-33511 GCA_005239505.1 Nicotiana paniculata | reverse complement strand
ATTTTTTTTTTAAAAATAATATATATTTTATTTTAGAGACCAACGTTGGTCACTAATTTTTAAATTATAATAATTAGAAAAATATTGTAATTTATATATACACACCAATTTTGGTCGGTAAATTTATATTATTGAAATATTGTACCGACCAAAGTTGGTCACTATATGTTTACACTGAACATTTGGTCTTTTTACCTTAGCGGCCAAAGTTGGTCGCTAAGGTAAAAGGACAACCAATATATCGACCAAGCGTGTTTGGACGCGTTTTGGTCGGTATATTGAGATAAGATACCAACTTTGGTCATTTTTTGTGGTCGCTAATTAGCGAATTTTTAAAGTGTAACTTTAAATATTTTAAAATGATTAAAAATGACACATAAAATAAATATTAGAAAGTGATAGTATTCAATAACCACCAAAGGATGTGATACAGTGTATGAGACTGCTCTTCCCTTAGCCAGAGGTTTCAGATTCGAGTCCTGAGTATGAAAAATCCTTGGTAAGGAACGCTTTCCTATAATGGGCCTTAAGCGGCGCGAATCCGGATATAGTCAGGCTCTAATGCGCATACCGAATACTGAGTGAGAAACTAACAAAAGATAGTATTCATTACAATAAGTGTGTGTGTGGTGTGATACGTACGAATAAAGTTTTTTTTTCATGAGTAGTTTAGTTGTATGTGTATCCTAGGAATATATAAACAAGTTATTTACGCAGTACACATGTATAGGGCCAATCATGTTCAGTATACCTGCTTTCTTTCTTTCATATTTTGTTTCTTTTTTAAATTGTTTAGGACACACTTTTTCTTAATTACTTTACTCCTTTTCTTTTTTAGGACTTGTTACCATATATCTTTTACAAATTAAAAAAAAGCTAATCTAGTATTTACATGGTGATATCAAGCTCGCAATGGAGAACGTGATCTTGCTAAAAAAAATACTAATATTATATTCGCAAAACTAGCAAATGAAGCCTATAAAATTTAGTTCTATCCATTTACCATTCGACCCAATTATATTTGGTTTCGTTCCAAGAATTCTTACATAGTTTTATATTATATTTAAGAACGATGAAATATTCTAGCACAATATGATAATTATATGAACACTAAGCCTATATATACCATGTATAGTCATTATGATGAATTTTCTAAAACTCATAATATAGGAGAAAAAATTAGTTTTCAGTAAAGAATGAGGACATGCATGTTACTGGTTTTCAATGCATCTATTTTGTGACATTCTCTTCTCCCCCCTCAAGTTGGGGGGATTAGGGTTACATAAAATTTTAATTATTCTATTTTGGAACTGGAAATTATAACTTTTGAAACTAGATAATGTATAATTCAACTTGAAAAAGCATCCAGGATTCCCTCGAATCCAGTAGCTTTGTTCCAAATCTAATATTTTAAAGAAATTTATTAAATATGGACAAATTATTAATTTACAATTCAATAATTTAAAATAATTAAAATTCTGAATTCATAAGTTTTAAATCTTTGCCGTGATATGTTATTTGATTCCGTCTTCTTCTCATCTCTCTCTCGTATACTTCTACCGTAATTATACTTCTTCTTTTTCCAACTAATTGTTATACTATTCTGAACTTTTGCGTCACAAAATGCCAAATTCATTAATTAACCTATTTTCTAAGTTTCTCAGAATTTTTCTCTCAAATGACATAACTAGCGCCTAATTATTGAGTTATTCTAGTCTCCAAAGACCAATAAAGTAGCACGTTTGGACCTCAAAATTATGTAAAGCATGAAAAACTACTTTTGAGTTTAACTTATATTGTACGCTACGATATACTATACCTTTTACATTATCGAATTACCTTTACTTATTGTAGCTATTTCAAGATAAGGAGTCTCACCTTTTATGAATGAGTTATCTGTAAATATTTTTTGACTATCTGATAATATATAATTTTTTTATACTATCAATGCATATAAAGAACACTGCCTCTCTCATAGTCATACTTAGCTTGATGTGAAAGTCTTCTGTAATTGGGTTGATTACCAAATTAATTTATTTCTGTATTTGGTAGAAGGAATACATGAATCACTATATAGGTTAGTTTTACACCTAATCAATAATTGATTATAACTCAAATATTTCCATTAAAAGCATAATATCATTAGTCATTGTTCAAGATGATTTCATCTTATAAACAATATAATCGTAGTAGAATTATATAGGGTTTAAATACTTAAAGTTCAACTCATAACGTGATTTCAAATTTACTATAGAAGAATTAGGGTTTAAATACTTAAAGTTCAACTCATAACGTGATTTCGAGTTTACTATAGAAGAATTAGGATTTAAATACTTAAAGTTCAACTCATAACATGGTTTCGAGTTTACTATTGAAGAATTAAGGTTTAAATACTCGAAAATTATATTATGTAAATAAAAAATTATAGTGCATGTATAAATCATAATACCTAAATATCAACTATATTAATACCGTGGACTATAGAAGCATCATTTGTCTTATGGAAAAGCATTTAATTTCATTAAGGGTTTCAAGATTTAATCACATAAACTGGAACGAGGAGTATTTTTAACACAAAAATTATAATTGTCGAAAAATACAATTTTTTCGATGCACTATTTACTTACTCCATATTTTTTTATTTTTACTCTAATAAATATTGATCCAATTACTAAATAAACATAAGCGAACCCTCGAGATGAACGTTCAAGTTAGAGGTGGCAAAATAGTTTTAAAAACTAGTTATCCATGCATATTATCCATTAAAAATAATTTGGATAATGAACCTTTTAAAAACGAGTCGAACATGGATAAGAACCATATTATCCACTTAGAAAATGAATAACCAAATGGATAACCAGTGGATAACTAATGAGTTTAACTTTTACATTCGTAAAATCTCAAATTGGGGGTTCCTCAAGATTGGGAGACTAAGAATTCTCCCAGAAGTGATCATATTCAATAAGTCATGGATAATATGGATATCCATATTATCTAGCGGATAACGCATTTTTTATCCATATCAAATGCGGGCCGGATCTGATAATTTATCCGCTTTTTTAATTACCCATTTTTGACCCGCTCATATCTGAACCGACCGGCCTGTTTGCCACACCTAGCTCAAGAATAAGTAATGCTTGATTAAACAACAACAACAACAACAAACCTAGTATGTTCCCAACATGTGGGATCTGGAGAGGATAGTCTGTACGTAGACCTTACACCTACCTAATGCAGGTAGAGAGGCTATTTACAAAGACCCTTGGCTCAGGAAGGGTAAAAAGAAAAGAGGAAAGCAAGGAAGGAAGAAAGAAGAAAGAGAAAAGAAAAAGGGAGAGATAAGGATAAATAGTACCAAATAATAGCAATAGAGAATACAATACCTGAGGCGCATAAAACCACATAACGTAATAAAAATTTAAGAATATGAAGGGACATGCGTGCTACTAATACTATCGATGAACAACTAAAAATTACCCACTAACCTTCTACCTTAATCCTCGACCTCAACACCCTTCTATCAAAGGTCATGTCCTCAGCGAGTTGAAGCAACACCATGTCCTGTCTAATCACCTCTCTACAGTACTTCTTAGGTATAACGACCCGGTCTTTCGTTACGTAGAACTTGCATTTTTATTGCTGTCATTGACTTGTCATGGATTGGTTATTCTATTATTGATGTGTTAGAGTCAATAGGCTTGAAATCGGAATGGTTAAATGAGAATTTAGTAACTTAGTCTTTAAAAATAGCCTTAAAGTTGGAAAAGTCAACTGAGAGTTGACTTATTGGGAAACGACCTCGGAATGCGGATTTTATGGCTCAGATAGCTCGTTAGGTGATTTAGAACTTAGGAGTGTGTTCGGAATATTTTTGTGATGTCCGGTGTAGAATTGGGCTTGAATTGGCGAAAGTTAGTTTTTGGCGACCTCCGGGTTGGCAGTGGAAATTAGGCTATCGGGGTCAGAATAGAATTCTGACAGTTCGAACAGGTTCGTAATGTCATTTTGGATATGTCTGCAAAATTTTAGGTCAATCGGAGTTATTTTGGGTAGTTTCGGCATCATTGGTGGAATTTAGAAAATTCAAAGTTCATAGGCTTGAATTCGATGTGTTTTTGAGGTTTTGATGTTATGTATAATGTTTCGGAGGCTCGACTAAGTTTGAATGATCATATATGATGTGCTGGTATGTTTGGTTGGGGTCCTGAGGGGCTCGGGATGGTTTCAGATGGTTAACGGGGAGTTTGGAATGGTTTCGTCACTACTGATGTTGCTGTTGCTGGTGTTTTCACACCTGCGGATGGGGAGCCGCAGGTGCGGTTCTGCAGGAGCGGACGTGGCACCGCAGGTGCGGAAGTTTGGCTGACTGAGAGGATCCGCAGGTGCGAGGTAATTGCCGCACCTGTGAAGCCGCAGGTGCGGGAGGTCGAGCGCAAGTGCGGAAGCTGAGGACTTTGGGGTCTTTCCGCAGGTGCGCACCTGGGACCGCGGTTTCGCAGGTGCGCGTAAGTGGTCGCACGTGCGGAACCACTGTTCAGAGAGTATAAAAACATCCCTTCGCGAATTTTAGCCATCTTTCTCAATATTTCATCCGGGTTTGAAGCTTTTGAAGGGTTTTGAAGAGGGGATTCGATAGTTCTGCATTGAGGTAAAGTTTTTGGACTCTAAACTCGTTTATATGTGATTAAAGGTCGAATTTATGGTGGAAAATTAGGGGAAAATCAGTGTAAATTGGGTAATTAGGGCTTGGTATTAAGAGTCTTTAAAATGGGGATTTGAGGGGTCATTTGGACTCCGAATTTAGTGTTCTTTATATGTACGGACTCGCGAGATGATGAAGAACAGTTTGGTATAAAAATTTCTGAGTTTCGGGACATGGGACCAGGGGTCGGGTTTGACCAATTTCGGAATTTTTGAGTATTTTAGATACCTTTCGATTGGGATTAGTTCCGTAGCATATTATAATTATATACATCTGATTGTTGGTAGATTTGGAGCACTCGGAGGCCGAATTTAGAGGCAAGGGCACTTCGAAGTAGTATATTAGCCGATTTTGAGGTAAGTAACGCTTCCAAACTTGGAGCTGAGGGTTCGAAACCCCAAACTATTTGATATTTAATGTTAAAAGGTGACACACTTGCCAAGTGACGGGCATGCGGGCGTTTACCGAATATTTGTATCCTGGCTCATCCCATGGCACTGTCTAATGGTTATCTCAGGTTGACATTTGTACTCTGAAGGTGGTATTACCTTGAACGCAATAGAAATCATGCTAAGTATAAATGTTAAGGCTTCGCGCCAATATATTCAGACCGGAACTGTCGTTTATTACTGTCTCTATCTGTGATTATTGTTTTCATGTACTCAGCCCTGTTAAAGTATATATTTTATGCCTCAGTCTCGTAAGTTGCTAGTTTATTCTATAGTATCATTGGTTTGGGCTGATTTTCATATGTTAGAGCATTGTGAGTGAGACTGGAAGGTACTGACTGAGTGAGGCTTGGAGCCTGGTTTTGAGACAGTTATGAGGTCGGACTGCACACAGCAGCGATCCTGGAATCATGCCTTCGTTGGCTTGATATAACGCTTGGGCTGAAAGGAGCCCCTCCGGAGTCTTTACACCCTTAGTGAGCGCACCGATATTGAGGGATGGATTTCTCTGGACATGGATCTCTTCCGAGTATTATGTTCCGGAGATGGATTTTCTCCGTGAGTTTTATGTTCCAGATATGGATTTCCTCCGTAGGTTTTATGTTCCGGAGATGGTTTTCCTCCATGGGTATTATGTTCCGGAGATGGATCTTCTCCGTGGTGGCTGGATCGACCTTTTTCCTCAGTACTAGGTGACTGTGTCACTTATGTTTATGTAATATCCGGGATGGACTTTCCCTGGGCCGGAAGGCAGTATTCTAGTACTGAGTGGACCACCTTATGAGAGTTGGATTACTGAGTACACATCATTCTTGATTCTATATGAATTCATGCTAGTATGTAGGGTTACTGACACATATTGATGCATCGTGTTTATTTTATGATATATTACTGTCATGTCCAAGTTATATACTGTTGTTCGAATTATCGGAGGTGTAGTCCGTCACTACCTCTCAGCCCGTAGTTTGGTTTCGTTACTAATGAGTTGTTGTACTCACGTTACCCTCTGCACCTTGTGTGCAGATCCAGGTACAGCGGGATTCAGCTCTGGTCAGTGAGTAGCAGCAGTTTCATCAGAGTTGACGAGGTAGCAGCTGGCGACCGTGATCTCTTCTTCTCTTCTTTTTCTACCGTCGTATTTATTTTCAGACTATGTTGGTCATTTATTTTTTGTTGTATTAAGTACTAGCAGCTCATGACTGCGTGACACTGGATCCGGGGTCGTAGGATTTGGGTTTTGAATTTCATAAACTGGTTTTCCAAATTTTGATTTATTATTATTTTTATCCACAGACTTGTTAAGAAGGATATTTTATTGGAAATTGTATTTAGTTAGATAAAATGGGTGGCTTGCCTGGTTCCACGACAAGCACCATCACGACTCCGGAAATGGGTCGTGACAAGTTGGTATAAGAGCGCTAGGTTAAATAGGTCTCACCAGTCATGAGCAGGTTTAGTAGAGTCTTGCGGATCGGTACGGAGACGTTTGTACTTATCTTCGATAGGCTGCAGAACCTTTAGGAAAAATCTCAAATTCTTGAACTCTTGTCGTGTGAATCCATTGATTCAACCTGAAGCGTAATTCTTTGAACTCCTTTTATGTATTCAAACGCGCACGTGAGCGCTCGATATCAGCCGTGCACCGATGGTTTGTGACTTCCATGAATGGGATGTGATTTTAGCATGCTAAGGGCCAGTCTGGAGGACTTGAGGCCGGATTTTTTGTCTGTAGCTTGAGGGCCGAGATTTCATTTGTGTGAGCATATGTATTGGGGACTTATATTTCCGTTGTGTCCTTATGGTTGGAACTTTGGGACTAGATGACTACGTGGTGAGTTTGATTGGTAGTTATATGTGTTCAGGTGGTTTGATTGTGGTAAGAATGGACTAGCGGGAAATGTGGCAAGAACCATTAAGTATTTGACGTCTATATTGAGTTAGGATATGGCTTCGAGTTATGAGTGTATTGAAGGACCTCTCGTGTGGCTTAGTTGTAGAGTGAAGTAGATTTTTCTGGTTGTGTTATGAGTTCCTGGTGATGTCTTTTGGGTTGACCAATACCCCAGCAGTGTTCATGTATTTGATTGACGGTGTATTCAGCCGTGTTATAACCCCTTTGTTATTGTATTTATTGATGGCATCCTGCCGTACTCTCATAGCCAGAGATAGCATACTCGGCATTTGATGATGGTATTACAAAGTTACAGGGAGGAGAAGCTTTGTGCGAAGTCCTCCAAGTGTGAATTGTGGCTTAGTTCAGTAGCATTCTAGGGACACGTCGTGTCCAGCGAAGGTATATATGTGGTCAGACGAGTGTGAGTGGAACTTCCAGAAGCTCAAGAATTCTTGGAGCACAACTCCAGTGTTAGTATCGCCATCAACTTCAGGTTCTTATACCGCTTATGTGATGTCTCGAGGGCAGACAGTGGTTGTGTTCTACTATAGGAAGGTATAGTGATTGCGTGATAGCTATGATACTCGGAAGTGTATAGGGAGATAACATTTTGAGATTTGACAGGCAAGTGACCCTTATGTTTATCTGTAGTAGGTTCTCTCTATCAGTACATGATGCATGTTGCAATTTGATTTTAGATCGCTTGTGGGAGTTGGCATGATCATCACAATGATGGATGCAGGATTGGCAATTGATTTGAGTGTTAGATGGTTTGGGTCATATAAGCTTATGGAGGATTTAGTCGAATCCCACCACAACATGGTGGCAGTGATGATGTGTGGGCATAGTCTTGTTTGTCGTGATCCTTGACTTTGATCCAAGTGGGGGAGTTCGTTATTGATAAGTTGATTACATGATTATGCGTTGTATTGGTTTCGGTTCGAGGTATGTTGGTGAATCAGCTATAACCTATAGAGGTGGAGTCTGGGAATGACTCGAGTGATGGAAATTTCTTCGATACAAGTTGTAATGTACTTTACGGATAGTGGAATTCATTGTATGATGGGGTTGTACTGGTAAGTGTAGAGTGTGAAATGTATGAGTGTGCTTGTCTNGTAGGAAGTCTCTTCAGGGTAAGTATTTATAATGTGGTGCATTTGGGGATAATTGATGGAGTATTCAGCGGCCTATGAGCCTTAGACGGTATATTTTTATGCTCGGGTTTCGTGCGGTGAGTCGGGATTGAGGATTGTGGTATTATGGCAAGAAGAAGTATCAATTCGAAGGTAAGTCAGAAGGAACTTGAATAAATAGGACAGCTTGGTAGTAGGTCGGATCGGGATGATAAGGGATATGGTTAGTTCTTTGGGTATTTATAAGGTAGTGAGTTGTTACAGGTGTTTATTAGCAATTCTATTGAAATTTGGTGGCATGCGTAGCTTGGTTGAGTTAGAAGGATTCAGTCCTGACGGTTTGGTGTTGTACAAGTGTGATTCGGGAGTTCTTGATGGTTTCTACTACGGTCGGAGATGTATATTTCTACGGGCGTGAGGGCCAGGTGATGTATAGTGATTTTGCTTCTAGATGGGATCGAATGGAAAGTTCTTGGCTAGTTGGGTACGTAATTGTTGTGGCTAGGAAGGGAGCATGAAGTTCTCATATTTATCATAGGATTGCATGGAGTATGCGGTATTTTGTGTATGGTGAAGAGTGGCATATGTGAGGTCGCGGTTCAGTTCTGGAAGGAAGGTCAGAACTGGCAGTTTCAGATGATTAGGTAAAGGATACCACTATTGGGTGGTTGGATAAGAGTATACATTCATTAAGTACAATGTGTTTAAGGCAATGTGTTTGAATAAGGGTGCTTCATTAGTGTTACGACACTCTCTTGTTGGATCGACTGCTGATATTCATGGTTTCTTGGTGACACAGAGGAATTATGGGGGGTATCCCTCGTGGAATGATTGAGCATCAGGGATGTGTTATATATTTGAGTGGTGGAATTAGGGTAAGATATGGTAATTGGTGCGCCTCATGGATTTTGAGACTGGAAGTTTTCATGAACAGATTATTTTTGTAGTCGTGAACTACGAGGATGCGAGCAAAGCTAGTCAGGTGTTAGTCATGATTCAGTCATTATGAACGTTCGGATAGTTATCTACCTGTTGTGGGTGACCATAGTTGACTTACATTTATTGGTAGGCCGGTATGGGTGTGTGGTCTGCACCGAGTCGAAATTGTTGACTCCGAGATGCTATTGTTGAGGGATGTACCATTCGATTGTCATTGAGCTTATTCGTATCTTGGAGTGATCTATGAGTTACCTTTCTATGTTCGAGGAGTTGTGATTGTTGGTTATATATGTGCATATAATGTAGTCCTATCGGGGCTGTATAGCGAGATTTGAGTAACGTAAGTAATTGAGTGTTGCAGGATTGAGACGTGTTGGTTATGCTCTTTCTGGTTCGGGTGGCACGGTATCGTCCGATTTCCAGTGATTATGGAAATGCACTTTGAGTAATTGATGTCGAATTTCACATGGTTATTGATTTTGAGCAAGGTGGTTTGGAGTGTGTCATGTGGTCCAGCGGTTGGATGGGATCATGCTTTGCAGCTCTGTTAGGTAGAGGTATGATCCTTGGTGTCGGATTTGTGTGATATGGTTTCACAATGTGTATCAGGCTTTTAGTATGATGTGGTAATGGTAAGTGTTAATGGCAGGATAGCCCTCTCGTGCGAGTCTTCTTTATTTAATGAATCGAACTCTTGGTATGTGATCATTGAGTGCACAAGTTATGGCTCTGGATGGTATTGATACTTATCAGGCGAATGGTTACTGGTTTATACGTGTTTCTTTCATCATCGGCAGTATATGGAAGTGTTGGAACGAGGTATGGTTTGATAAGAGGGTATGTACAGCTATTGAGTTGTTTGCATCTAGTGTGGTTAGGAGTTATCGCTGTGAGTGGTTGAGCCACGCGGTATATTATGTGATTTCATCTTGGGTTACGGATATGGGTTGATACAACGTGTTCAGACTATTTCAGCTTATAGTCGTGGAAATTTGAACTTGTAAATTATTTCAGAAGTGGAAACTTGGTTTTAAGGTTATAGGTCAGGATTTGATAATGAAATTTCAGTTATGTTGTGTTATCGGACGTAGATGGGGTAAGGTGACATGGGATCACCTCCTAATATGTGCATGAAAGGTTACACAACAAATTTTGTTGGTGTTGGAACAGGTCTAGGCACGTTCGAGGACGAACATATGTTTAAGTGGAGGAGAATGTAACTACCCGGTCTGTCGTTACGTAGAACTTGCATTTTTTATTGCTGTCATTGACTTGTCATGGATTGGTTATTCTATTATTGATGTGTTAGAGTCGATAGGCTAGAATCGGAATGGTTAAATGAGAATTCAGTAACTTAGTATTTAAAAATAGCCTTAGAGTTGGAAAAGTCAACTAAGAGTTGATTTATTGGGAAACGACCCCGGAATGCGAATTTTAGGGCTCGGATAGCTTCTTTAGGTGATTTGGGACTTAGGAGTGTGTTCGGAATATTTTTTTGATGTCCGGTGTAGAATTAGGCTTGAATTGACGAAAGTTAATTTTTGGCGACCTCCGGTTGGCAGTGGAAATTAGGCTATCAGGGTCGGAATGGAATTCCGACAGTTAGAACAGGTTTGTAATTTCATTTTGGATATGTATGAAAAATTTCAGGTCAATCGGAGTTGTTTTGGGTAGTTTCGGCATCGTTGGTGAAATTTAGAAAATTCAAAGTTCATAGGCTTGAATTCGATGTGTTTTTGAGGTTTTGATGTAATGTATGATGTTTCGGAGGCTCGACTAAGTTTGAATTATCATATATGATATGCTGGTATGTTTGGTTGGGGTCTCGAGGGGCTCGGGATGGTTTCAGATGGTTAACGGGGAGTTTGGAATGGTTTTGTCACTACTGATGTTGTTGTAGCTGGTTTTTTCGCACCTGCGGATGGGGAGCCGCAGGTGCGGTTCCGCAGGAGCGGACGTGGCACCGCAGGTGCGAATGTTTGGCTGAGTGAGAGGATTCCGCAGGTGCGCGGTAATTGCCGCACCTGCGAAGCCGCAGGTGCGGGAGGTTGAGCGCAAGTGCGGAGGCTGAGGACTTTGGGGTCTTTCCGCAGGTGCGCACGCGGTTCTGCAGGTGCGGTTCCACAGGTGCGCGTAAGTGGTCGCAGGTGCGGAACCACTGTTCAGAGAGTATAAAAACATGCCTTCGCGAATTTTAACCTTCTTTCTCAATATTTCATCCGGGTTTGAAGCTTTTGAAGGGTTTTGAAGAGGGGATTCAATAGTTCTTCATTGAGGTAAGATTTTTGGACTCTAAACTCGTTTATATGTGATTAAAGGTCGTATCTATGGTGGAAAATTAGGGAAAAATCAGTGTAAATTGGGTAATTAGGGCTTGGGATTAAGAGTCTTTAAAATGGAGATTTGAGGGGTCATTTGGACTCCGAATTTAGTATTCTTTATATGTACGGACTGGCGAGATGATGAAGAACGGTTTGGTATAAAACTTTTTGAGTTTCGGGACGTGGGCCCGTGGTCGGGTTTGACCAATTTCGGGAGTTTTGAGTATTTTTGATACTTTTCGATTGGGATTAGTTCCTTAGCATATTATAATGATATACATCTGAATGTTGGTATATTTGGAGCACTCGAAGGATGAATTTAGAGGCAAGGGAACTGCAGAGTAGTATATTAGCCGGTTTTGAGGTAAGTAACGCTTCCAAACTTGGAACTGAGGGTTCGAAACCCCAAACTATTTGATATTTGATGTTAACTAAGGTGACACACTTGCCAAGTGACGGGAATGCGGGCGTTTACCGAATATTTGTAGTCTGGCTCATCCCATGACACTGTATAATGGTTATCTCAGGTTGATATTTGTACTATGAAGGCGGTATTACCTTGAACGCAATAGAAATCATGCTAAGTATAAATGTTAAGGCTTCACGCCGATATGTTCAGACCGGAACGGTTGATTATTGCTGTCTCTATCTGTGATTATTGTTTTCATGTACTCAGTCCTGTTAAAGTATATGTTTCATGCCTCAGTCTCGTAAGTTGCTAGTTTATTCTATATTATCATTGGTTTGGGCTGATTTTCATATGTTAGAGCATTGTGAGTGAGACTGGAAGGTACTGACTGAGTGAGGCTTGGAGCCTGGTTTTGAGACAGTTATGAGGTCGGACTGCACACCGTAGCGTTCCTGGAATCATGCCTTCATTGGCTTGATATAGCGCTTGGGCTGGAAGGAGCCCCTCCGGAGTCTTTACACCCTCAGTGAACGCACAGATATTGAGGGATGGATTTCCCTGGACATGGATCTTGTCCGAGTATTATGTTCCGGAGATGGATTTTCTCCGTGGGTTTTATGTTCCGGAGATGGATTTCCTTCGTGGGTATTATATTCTGGAGATGGATCTTCTCCGTGGTGGCTGGATCGGCCTTTTTCCTCAGTACTAGGTGACCGTGTCACTTGTGTTTATGTAATATCCGGGATGGACTTTCCCTGGGCCGGAAGGCCGTATTCTAGTACTGAGTGAACCACCTTATGAGAGTTGGATTACTGAGTACACATAATTCTTGATTCTATATTAATTCATGCTAGTATGCAGGGTTACAAACACATATTGATGCATCGTGTTTATTTTCTGATATATTACTGTCATGTCCAAGTTATATACTGTTGTTCGAATTATCGGAGGTTTAGTCCGTCACAACCTCTCAGCCCGTAGTTTGATTTCGTTACCACTGAGTTAGTGTACTCACGTTACCCCCTGCACCTTGTGTGCAGATCCAGGTACATCGTGATTCAGCTCTAGTCAGTGAGTAGCAGCAGTTTCATCAGAGTTGACGAGGTAGCAGCTGGCGATCATGATCTCGTCTTCTCTTCTTTTTCTACCGTCGTATTTATTTTCAGACGATGTTGGTCATTTCTTTTTGGTTGTATTAGGTACTAGCAGCTCATGACTGCATGACACTGGATCCGGGGTCGTAGGATTTGGGTTTTGAATTTCATAAATTGATTTTCCAAATTTTGATTTATTATTATTTTTATCCATAGACTTGTTAAGAAGGATATTTTATTGAAAATTGTATTTAGTTAGATAAAATGGGTGGCTTGCCTGGTTCCACGACAGGCGCTATCACGACTCCGAAAATGGGTCGTGACATTAGGCCGATCTTGACCTCTTCTCAAACTCTCCATGGCCAACCTATCACACATCCTAACAGGAGCATCAATGCTTCTTCTCTTAACATGTCCGAACCATCTCGGCCTCCACTCCCGCATTTTGTCCTCCACGGAGGCTACTCCCACTCTGTCCCGGATAGCTAATCTTATCTCTCCTGGTACACCCACACATCCATATCAACATCCTCATCTCTGCTACTTTCATCTTCTGCACGTGGGAGTTCTTGACTGGCCAACACTCATCCCCATACAACATAGTCGGCCGAACCAGAACTCTATAAAACTTACCCTTAAGTCTTGGCGGCACATATTCTTATCACATAAAACACCGGAAGCGAGCATCCACTTCATCCATCTCGCTCTGGTGCGATGTGCGACATCTTCGTCCATCTCCCTGTTACCTTGGATAATAGACCCGCGATACTTAAAACTCGCTCTCTTGGGGATAACTTGAGCATCAAGCTTTACCTCTACGTCTGCTTCATGGGTAGTCACTGAATTTGCACCCCAATTATTCTGTCTTGGTTCTACTCAGTTTGAAACCTTTAGACTCCAAGGTATGTCTCCAAACCTCCAACCTTGCGTTAACTCCGCTTTGTGTCTCGTCAATCAACACTATACCATCGGCAAATAGCATGCACCAAGTCACCTCCCCTTGGATGTGTCGCGATAGTACATCTATCGCCAAGGCAAATGAAAACGGGCTAAGAGTCGATCCCTGGTGCAACCCCATCACCACAGGGAAATGCTCCGAGTCACCACCCACAGTCCTCATCCGAGTCTTAGCATCATCATACATATCCTTAATCACCCTAATGTACGCTACCGGAACGTCGCTAACCTCCAAACACCTTCACGGGACCTCCCTCGGGACTTTATCGTACACTTTCTCAAGGTCAATAAACACCATATGCAAGTTCTTCTTCCTCTCCCTGTACTGCTCCACTAATCTTCTCACCAGATGAATCGCTTCCATAGTCGAACGCCCCGGCATAAATCCAAACAGCCAAATAAAAAAAATAGACAAAAAAAAAAAAAAAAATTACAAGAAATTTAGAAAAAAATGATAAGAGGCACATGTTATAACGAAAAAAGTAGAGTTAAAACATTTTGCGGATAGGTATTTCATATAATTCCTTTTTCTCATTTTGCAAAGAATTAATAAGGCTTGTCGATCCAATATTTTCTTGGTGCTGTTGCGACCTATTAAGGAGAATATAATCTCTTGTGCTCACCTGCGATTTGAATAAACAAAATATTCTTACAAAGTTTTATTATTATTTTATTGACAGATTGTTATGTTATTTTTTACTGATTTTTTGTGAAAAAAACTTTGTAACTAAAATAAATATTTTTAACGAACTACAAAACCAAATCTCACAAGGTAAAATTACTTTCTGAAAACTTTATTATCTTAATGGATTCTTTTCCTAGTGTCTACAAATAGAATAAGAAAGAATGATTAAGCAACTTGTTCAATAATACACATTTTTTATATTTGGAACGAAATTCCACCTACCTCACGAAAAAAGAAGTTCCACCTACCAAAATAGTACATAGCTCTTACTTTAATTACTTTTTTAATGGATCTAAAGACTCTAAACTGCTTCATTATTTAACATTCTTTTATTGGTCCTAAGACCTTTGTTGTGTACCAGAATCAATTTAGAGAAATGTGTTAACCACATCGAGGTTTGCTTACAAATTAAATAGAAAAGCATTTTGGATGAAAAAAAGGGTTTTAAGGTTTAATTTTCTATCACTTAGCCTTTGCCTAGTTTCATAATTAAACTTTTTCTAAACGCCAAAATTCTTTTTTTCTCAAGAACAATGGTTAAAAGGCTGAAAAATGATAATTTATGTTATTTTAATATATTGTAATAGGTAATTATTTTGTGACCAACCCGACAATCCTACTTTTTATGAATAATTATTTATATTTTGTGAGATAATCAAATAATGTATAAATTCTTTTGCACGATGAGTGTAGAAGTTAACTCTCTATTTTAGGTCAATGCTTGAATTTCATCTTTCCTTCGCAACACTTATATAAACAGAAAAAAAACAATGGATTATCTAATT
This sequence comes from Nicotiana paniculata, assembly GCA_005239505.1. NCBI lineage: Eukaryota > Viridiplantae > Streptophyta > Magnoliopsida > Solanales > Solanaceae > Nicotiana > Nicotiana paniculata. Next base: position 18,143 of record ML343135.1, on the reverse strand, counting down.
GAAGAGAGTTTGGGGGGTTAATATTAAAGAAAGCAACCACTTGATTAAGTTAGTTTAATTTGGAAAGGAATCTCCACATTTAATTTAATTTAGGCCAACTTGTTCAACTTAAAACTTTAGATCTATTAAATTTTAATGAAAGAATGTTTGGACTTAAAAATTGTTTCCTACATGTGTGCAGAATTATATATTTATATCTATTGACACCACTTAGTGAAAAGTAAGGTGCCATTTAACTAAATATGGATTTTAGGTTAGTTTAGGACTTTATCTAAGGTGTCCTATTTCCTAACTAATTACTCCAGTGGCTGCTGTTTCCAGCTTATAACAAAAAATATTATTCTAGGTTAATAAATATTTATTTTCCTGTTTGATCATTCTTCTAACATTTTCTTTTTTTGGATTTAATTAGCCGGAACTCGCTGGTTCGATTAAATTCAAAAAAGTCCATAAGAGAAATTAAATCCATTAAAATTATGATTTCCAATTCCCCACACAAAACCAAAAGAGGAGAAAAATGAAAAGAAAGAAAGGAAAAAAATGGATAACCTAACCAAACAACCAAGAAGTTAGGTTTATTGCAGATTAATTATAGATCATAGATTTTCTACTAAAAAAATTATAGATTATAGATGAACAAAACAAACCATACTGGGCTAGAAATAAGAGACGTTGACACTGACCTGTTAGCAACCACTGATAGTTACAGGCATATTCTTTCCGTAGGGTGGCTAATTTTGGACCATTTGGTTGACAGTGTAACTTCATAGGCAGATTCCGAATTCAAAATTTAGATTTTTCATGAGGATTTTAAGTTATAATAACAATAATAATTAGGTTCACAATCAAATATTTATAGATATTTAGTCGATTTCTCTATATACAAAATATAAGCAAAAACTACTGAATTTACGTGAACCCTTAACTCACTTTCTAGCTCCACCCCTAGTGACTCGATAGTCTTGGGAGAAAAGGCAAGATTCACCCGCACCCCCCATCCCTAGGGGCGGATGTTGAGTATGGCCGACCAGTTTATCTGAACATAGTACTTTCACCACGGAGCATAAATTGATGTATAAAAATTCATTAAAATTGCAACAAATGGTAGGTCTGTGCTCAGAGCTTTAAAAATATAATGGATTCAACGCTAAAACCTTAAAAATTGAACCCACAGAATCTAAATCCACGACGCCTCTGCCCCTAAATTACAAGTATGACATGCATGAATATATATGATATTGATATTTCAACTATGTATTTTGTCAGAAAAGATATGTGCATGCTTCTAAATTTATCTAATCCTAGGACTTCAAGAAAGTCAGGCGAAGGTGTCTAAGACTACAAGGGAAGCCTTGCGTGCCCCACACTGGAAGAAGGAGATGATGGAGGAGATGAGTGCACTTGAGAAGAATGATCTTAGCTAGCCCGCAGAATCTTTTATCTCCGGTCAATATTAAGCCTTTGCTTTGTTTACTCGTATCGTTGAAATAATCTTAAATTTTATTATCTATACAGATTTCATTTGAATTTCTAGGATATTTGTGGTCTTTTTTTCATTAAATCTTCTCTTTAATTGCCTTCTTTATGTATGCTATAGTTAACGCTTCTCTCTCTGGTGAATTTCGGTCCAAAACTAAAAAAAAATCGAAAAGAAACAACAGAACATAAGTAAAGAGTACAAAAAGATTGAATATTAATAAGCCAAATGATACTTTATAGTTTATTTCATTGATATAACTTATAAGATTTAGAGTTAAGAGTAAACTTGAAATCACAATACAAAGTTGAACTTAGAGTACTATTTTAACCATTTATCCACTAGTTACCCTTAAGTAGTTTAAATAGATGAAATCATTTTGTGAATATGAATCTTTTTTGAGCTAGAAGTTCAGAGTTGAAAAATGAGAGATCGATGTACGTAATAGCGTATGATAATAATTTACAAACTTTAAAAAAAATAAATCTCAATCTATATTACCCAAAATCTTACGACAACGAGTAAAATAGTCTATAAGAGCATTACATATCAAACTATTTAGGATAGCCTCAATCAATTTAGATGTATCATTCATATTCAAACAACGAAAAGTGCGTAGGCGCCTAGGTAAGAAGGCAATTAACATGCCAAAATAAAAATTATAATTGCCATCACACACTAACAGAAGTGACACCTCTTGGCTGTTTCTCCAAGTTTAAGACAATGCTAGTTGAGGAGTGGATTTTTTTTTCTTTTTTTCTTTTGGTTTCTTACTCGGTATTCTGTACTCGTATTGGAACTTCAGCTAATCCCAGTTCGCTGCATAAGGTCCATTAAAAGGGAAGCACTCCCCACTAAAAATTTTCATTCTTAGGCCTGAACAAAGATGTCTAATTAAAAGCAGAGAGATCCTATCTATCTCACCACAATCTTCGCCAGCGCCTGCTCAAGGCCAAAGCAACTAAAGCAAAGGTTCTAAGCCCCCAAAATTTTGGAGCCCCCTTTTTCAATTAAAATAGGTTTTATGGTTAATTTTTTCATAGTATATTAAATATTTAAGGTAAAATTTATTAAGTTTTTTAAAAAAATAAAAAGAAAACTATTTAGGTAGGTGATTAATTAGCATTAAAAATACTAGAAGAAATTTATAATAAAATAATTATTAATGACTCTGCATCTAAAAAAATTAATAAATAAACGTTAAATAAAAATATATATTAAAGTTTAAAGAAAAAATTAAGACCTCTTCAAAAATTTTTGATTCAGGCCACCAATTTTTTTAAGCCGCCACTGTCTTCGGTGGTGGGGAGTGAGTGTTGATAGCTCTGGAATAATTTTATTACTACGTAGAGTTTATTTAATTAATTAGTTTTAAAATTCATTTGGTTCGTTTTTCTAACATCAATAATTTCTCAATAATTGGAGTTGAACTGCTGAATTGCTGTCATACTTTATACGTTTAAGCAAAAAAGACAAATTCGCAACAGCCAGAAAGAGGTGGAACAAAATCTTTGCTAAGATTTAGGGAAAAGTAGGGGTAAATTAAGTAGAGGGGTTACTACTTACTAGCGACTGAAGACTAGACGGTAGAGATGAGCAAATGCCAGATACATTATTATAATCTGTTTATCAGAAAACATATTCATTGTACAAAAGGATTATGTAATATACTTTTCGTTATTTTTGAAATAATTGTTTACCTTGAAAATATGAGTAATAATTAAATTTGATTTGTGATTTTAAAGATACGTGATCTAATTCGATATCAATTAATAAACAAGCAATATAAGATGTAAATGAAAGGAATAAATGAACCAAACTAGTGTTACTTAAGCAGCAGTAACCTCGAGGGGAATCAAGAACAATAAAGCAATAATAAAGTTTAAAGGACAATTCTGATGAACAATGAGCGAAAAGTAGAGAGTATATTCTTTGCCAATGATTAGATGATGTTTACAAATGATTGGAGTCCCTTTATATAGGAGGGAAACACCGAATAAGGTACATTTTCATTTACAGTAAAGAATATTATTGGGACAGCTGTATAACCAGCTAGTACAGATTCGTACTAATTCGTACAAATCTATTCCTGAATTTATGCCATGATCTTGGGGACGTGGCGAGAATCTTGTCCTTCCGTAACAGACTCACAATGATACTATTTTGGCAGTGATCGTACTCGACTCCGATGATCTTCGGCATTAGGTCTACGAGCCTCTTATTTGGCTTCTTTAACACGCTTGAGTGACCTCTATAAATAGGCCAACTCCTGCAAACTTTACTTAAACTTTTAGTTCTCAAAGCTTTCATAGGACTTCATTAGCTTCTTCAATCTTTGCGCCCATCATTCTCTCCAACTTGTGCCTATTTCATCACCAATTTCTTTTCTTCTTCTGAATTTCTCAAAAATAGTGGCCAAAACTTCTAAGGCAGTTTCTTAGAAAGAGAAAGCCTCTTCATCATCACACCAATCAAAAAGCAAAACAGTGGTACCACCTCGTATCGAGGAGTGTACTCCCGAGCCTTGCGAAACATCTTCTGATTTCAAAATCAAAAAAACTTCCTTGGTCCCGGGTCGATGTGAACCCATGTCTCGGTATATTAGTTTAATAACCGAAGCCGAACTTAAGCAGCTAAACATAGATTGCAATTGGGAGGAAAAAGACGTGGCGGTCCCTTCCTCTGAAGAGTACATTACTACTCACAAGGCAGGCTACTTGAGTGTATATACCTACCCATTCACGTTGGGTCCCGTAGATCCTGCTTTGGGTCCCATAGACCCAATCATTCTAAATTTTTGTCAACAGTATCAAGTGACGCTCGGTCAGATCTACCCCTCGTTCTGGAAAATCGTCCACTTGATTAGGTACTTCTTGAGCCAGGTCGAGGGGATGTCTTTTACCCTCGATCGTGTGATCAGGCTATACAACCCTCGTCTTTATCGAGGTGGCCTGATAAAGCTCCAACGTCGATCCTCAAAGTCTTTCTTCTCCAGCATCGATGAGGACAAGGACCGAGGATGGATGAGCCGATTTTTCCGAATTAGGACCTCTGACCTGATCCCTGCTGAGAGGATGCCATTCCCCGAGGAATGGAACATGAAACGTAAGTACAGGTCTATCGATAACAATAAGATATTCCACTCTTTCTGCTTTTTCTCGACCTTATTCCTTTCTCGATCTCATTTTTTCATAATGATGCAGCCGTTGCTTGGTTTCCCGGTGTGGTTCCGGACCTCCCGGGCTGGGGTCGGCAACTGGCCTGTACTTCTTCATACGCCAAGCACAGCTGGCGTGACTTGGCCAAAGGTCGATGGGAGGCCAAAAATCATGGTGAGTTCTATCATTTGTATATTTGTGTTCCTTAGTGAAATACTTACTTTTACTTTTATGTAGGCCTCGAAGACGCCGTTGCTATGTGGCCGCCCCCGCCCGGTGAAGAGTAAATCCCAAAACCTGCTAAGGAGAATAAAAGGAAGAGGGTATCGCGTACAAGCTCCCCGAAACCAAGGAAAAGCCAGCTTCGAAAGCCTAAGGCAGATACCGTGGCCTTATCTCAGAAACGGCCGAATGTTTTCATGCTGAGAATGAATAGAGAGACGGCGCCGAGGGTGAAGATGATGGCTGCCCGTTGATAGCTCGGAAAAGAGGATGCACTGATGCTTCAAAGGCCGCTGAACCTATGGTGGCAGATGCAGCTGTGTCTCGAGCTGAAGAAATTTCTTAGGGGAGCTCGATCAGAGTCCTCAAGCCATCAAATGACAAGAATGCGCCTCGTCCCGAGGGCACTTGGCTGATGAACTCGGAGAGCCTAACTCTAAGGCCCTCCGAAGACAGGATAATTCCCCGAGTGATTCATTCGGGGTAATTAATGTAGATGACTCCCCGCCGAGCCCGGTGTTCTCTAAGGGGCAAATACGGGATGCCCGAGCCATGAGGACTCCGTATGTGGGAACGTCCCACAAGGAGAAAGACATCTTTCGGGAGTACCTTGCGGGGATCAAAGAGGGACTCGATCTTGATTCCTCATTCATTATTGATGAGGCCGAAAAGTTTCACAAACAAGTAAGATTTGTCTTCATAACTACATTTCGAGTTTGTTTTTTGCCTCTTAAGCCTGACTCCTTTTATTTGTGTGAAGGCTGTGCTGCTTTACAATCAAGCATTTTCCAAATCTCGGACCGAGCTAGATTGGTGTGAAGAAAAGCTCAAGAATCTGGTGGAAGAGAGGGATGGCCTTAAGCGCCTTTATGTACATAAAGAGGAGGAGGTCAAGGATCTCCGAGTCGAGTTGGCGAAGGCTCATTTAGAACAAACCGAGCTTATTGAATAGGTAATACATCTTTTGAGGATTTGTTATGACTTCATTCAATTAGGTGACTAATACTTCAACTCTGCAGATTCAGCAAAAGGGCGAGCTGGTGGAGCAACTTCGAGAAGAGCTCAAGATGAAGGAGGCCGAGACCCTAGAGTGGAGACAACACATGGACCGTTTCGCCTCGGAAGAAGATACCCTTCGGGAGAAACTGTCTTTAGTCAAACATCAACTTCAAAATTCGAAGGAGAAAAACTCAGCCTGGAGCCACAAAACTGAAGAGCTCGAAGCTAAATCGGCTGCTGAGCTTGCTAAAGCCAAATCCGAGGCTGAGGAATTTGTGTCCTCGTATGGGGATGACACCGCTACTGCTAATTCTCGGGCATAGGAGATCTCTGTTGCGGCCGAGATTAAGTTATCATATGCCCTCAACCATGCTAGGCTGGAGTCCCGGAGACAAAACTCTCGAGTAGGTGCATGTTCGAGGCTTCGACCTCTCGGCCGACATCGGAAAGGCGAAACTTTGGAGGAAGAGGCAGCTGCTTTGCTCTCCGATGATGAGGGTTTTGCTAGCGGCTCCAAGAGCGAGCGAGACGAAGATGAAGTCCCTGAGGAGGAGGTCCCCGAAGATAGAGCTACCGAGGATACAGTTCCTGGGGATGTTGCCTCCGAGAATGTAGTCCCAAAATAGATTAGGTTCTTTTGCTTTTGTGTAAGGGCCCCTCGTGGGTGTTGTAAATATTTTTTGTAAACATCTCTTGTGAATATAAAGAAACTCTTTGCTTCGTCTTCGATTTGCATTGAATTTTGTTTTGTCTCTATCTTGTGGAAAACTTTGGTAACTTCAATGATCAAGTGAACATTGGCTCAGATTCTGAATATAACAACCCTTAGGTTTTTTAGTGATCGACGGGCGATCTTTGAACCAATAATAAAATACCTCAAGCTATGTTTAAGTCGATTTGATGCTAGCTCGGGATGATGGGATTCTTGAGTCTGAGCTGAGTGAGAGCAAGGTCTCGAACTCCATATACCTCAGCCCTCATGATTTTTAGTATTGCCCTTAGGCTCTTTAGGTAGGGCCAACTTGGCCTCTAAAACGGCTATAATTTTTCCCTCTTTTCGGCTAAAAGACTTAGTGAAAACTTTGGTGTGCCTTAGCATGTGTTTTTTGTACCCGTTGGATTTATCGAAGGTTTGATCGATTGGAACCTCGTTTGTAATTTGTTGTGTAACGATAATTGACTACCTCTTGAGGTTTTTTGAAGGATGATGTTATCGAAGCCTCTAAATTATTCGAGGGATGGTTTTATCGAAGCCCTTTATCATTTGCTTTTGCCGAGGGTAGCCCGATTTAACCGGGTTTTCAAAGTGTTTGAAGGTCCTTAATTTTATGGCGGAAATCGGACGTCTCCGAGTCGCGTTATTCCATCCGTAGCCTTTGATGTGGCTTTAGCCTTTGGGTAAATTTCTTGGACTTGTTTCCCGATAACCTTTCGAACTTGTTCGAAAGGTTGTCCCCCGAGTATGGTGGTCTTGGCCTTTATATCAAGGGGATGCCTCTTAGAGGTCTTATTTTTCGAGCTTCCGATGATTCGGATGTGTTTACCGTCGATAACAATTCCCGAATTTTTGGGGTGCGTTTGAGCTCTGGCTTTTGAGTCGTTTCTCGTAGATTTATAAGTATGAAGCTCGTACAACAGTAGAATTCTTTGAGACACAAAGTGTTTGATATAGCAAGAATGCTTCTTTGAATAATTGATACATGCGTACATGTTTTGCCGTCGGAGGCTTGACTATTCTACATGGACACAGTTCATTTGACCGTTTGTCCCATTACAAAGTTCTCCTATCGAGGCCCTCTTTGGCGTGAAGTATTTTTCTTGAAAATAAAACCTCCGAGGGTGATGCCCTCAGTATTCGAGGTTGATTGAAAAGAAGCCTTGAATGCTTGTTGAGTTCTCCTTAGGTAGCATATAAATGTTGCCTCGTTAAAAACCTTGCCGAAAAACTCATTTGGGATAAAACCCGATCTAAGGGAAAAAGAGTGCAACACATGCTTTAAAACCTAAGATCTTCGAGTTGAAGGATGCCTCGAAGCCTTCGATCGAACACCTGCAAGGAGTTAGTCTTAAATATAAATGGAAATAAAAGGGAGAATTTCATACCTTAGCAATAATAGTTTTTGAATAGTGATACATTCCAATTGTTTGGAAGTTGCTCGCCATCTATTGTGCTAAGTTTGTAGGATCCCTTCCCTACGACTCCAAAGACTCGGTACGGTCCTTCCCAATTGGGGCCTAGCTTCCCTTTGTTTGGGTCTTTGGTATTGAGGGTGACTTTTCTTAGAACTAAGTCCCCGACTCCGAAATGGTGAAGGTTTTCCCTTCTGTTATAATACCTCTCGATCCTTTGCTTTTTTGCAGCCATTCGAACTGGAGCGACTTCACGTTTTTCATCTAGTAGTTCGAGAAAAGTGTTCATAGCCTCGTGGTTCAAATTCTCAGTAGTATGTTGAAACCTGACGCTAAGTTCCCCGACCTCGACCGAAATCAATTCTTCGGACCCATATACCAAAGAAAATGGGGTTTCCCCCGTGCTTGATTTCGACGTTGTTCGATACGCCCATAGCACCTCGGGCAAGTTTTGAATGATAGTTTAGTTTGTAGATTCGGCCTGGATATTTGCGCTTGGGTGATAGGGCGTTGATAGAATCCTTTTGATTTTATGGTCTTCGAAGAACTTTGTCACTTTGTTGTCGATAAACTGATTCCCGTTGTCACATACTATTTCGCGGGTATCCCGAACCAGCACACGATGTGGTCCCATATGAAGTCAATGAATTCTTTCTCTCTTATTTTCTCGAAGGCATATGCTTTTACCCATTTTGAAAAGTAGTCAGTCATAAATAAAATGAACTTAGCTTTACCTGGTGCCATTGGTAGAGGGTCGACGTTGTCCATCCCCCATTTCATGAATGGCCACGGAGATAGGACCACATGGACTTGTTCACCAGGTTGATGGATCATCGGTGCGAACCTTTGGCATTTGTCACACCGTCGAACGAATTCCTTAGTATCTTTTTCCATGTTATCTCAGTAATATCCAGCTCTAATTACCTTGCGAAACCAAAGAGTCGGCGCCAGAGTGGTTCCCACAAGTGCCCTCATGGATTTCTCGCAATACATAATCGGTGTCTCCTGGTCCTAAGCATACTGCCAGTGGTCCATCGAAGGTTCTTTTGTACAATGTTCCATTTTCATCAAGCGAGAATCAAGCTGCTTTGGCTCGTAAGTCTCTTGACTCCTTTGGGTCCGAGGGGAGATTTCCGTGCTTTAAGTATTCGACGTATCTATTCCTCCAATCCCAAGTTAAACTTGTCGAATTAATATCCGCATGGCCTTCCTCGACCACGAACCTTGACAACTGGAAAACAGTCCCCGGGACAATATCATCTTCCTCGACCGATGACGCCAAATTCGCTAGTGCATCAGCCTCACTGTTCTGTTCTCGAGGTATATGGTCTAGTGTCCATTATTTGAAGCGGTGCAATGTTACTTGAAGTTTGTCTAAGTAACTTTTCTTTCTATCTTCTCGAACTTCGAAGCTTCCGTTTAATTGGTTTACAACCAAAAGAGAGTCACACTTGGCCTCGATGACCTCTGCTCCCAAGTTTTGGCTAATTCGAGACCTGCAATCATGGCCTCATACTCGGCTCATTGTTAGTTAATCTAGAAGTTTTGATAGATTGTCTAATGATATTACACGTGGTTGATTTTAAAACAATACCGAGCGCGGACCCTTTCACGTTCGAGGCACCGTCTGTAAAGAGGGTCCATACCCTCGAGGATGTAACCGACTTTAGTAGAAGTTCTTTTTCTACCTCGGGTACGAGGGTAGGTGTAAAATCTGCCACAAAGTCTGCCAAAATTTGAGACTTGATGGTCGTTCGGGGTTGATATTCAATATCGTAACCTCCAAGTTCGATGGTCCACTTGGCCAATCGGCTCGACAACTCGGGCCTATGCAAGATATTTGGAAGTAGGTATGCAGGCAACACACATATGGGGTCACACTGAAAATACTGTTTTAGTTTTCTAGATGCGCTTATTAGCGCAAGTGCTAACTTTTCTAAATGTGGATACGTGGTTTCAGCATCTCCTAAGATTCGACTTACATAATAAACAGGAAATTGTGTACCTTGTTCTTCTCGAACCAGCACACCACTCACCGCTACCTCGAACACGACCAAGTATAAATAAAGTTTTTCGCCTTCCTTTGGAGTGTGAAGTAGGGGTGAGCTCGATAAGTACCGCTTTAACTCCTTCAACACTTGCTGACATTACGGAGTCCATACGAAGTCATTCTTCTTTTGAGTAGGGATAAGAATTGGTGGCTCCGTTCCGATGAACTCGAGATAAATCTGCCCAAGGCAGCTATCCGCCCGGTTAGCCATTGTACGGCCTTCACATTGTTCACGATGGTGATTTCCTCTATGGCTTTAATTTTGTCGGGGTTGATCTTGATCCCCCTATTTGATACCACGAAACCTAGGAACTTGTCTGAGCCGACTCCGAAAGTGCATTTCTCGGGGTTGAGTTTCATGTTGTATTTTCTTAAGATCTCTAACGTTGCCTGCAAATGAGTCAAATGGTCCTTTGCGCACAGGGACTTAAATAACATGTCATCAATATAAAGATCCATAGATTTTCCTATTTGTTGTTCAAACGTCTTATTAACTAAGCGTTGATATGTCGCCCCTGCATTTTTTAGCCCGAAGGGCATTAGATTGTAGCAATATGTTCCATACTTCGTGATAAATGGAGTCTTTTCCTGGTTTTCCGGGTTCATTTGAATTTGATTATACCCGGAGTAGGAATCGAGAAAAGTAAGAATCTCGTGGCCGACCGTGGCGTCGATCAAACGATCGATGTTAGGCAGTGGGAAAGAGTCTTTAGGGAATGCCTTATTCAAATTTTTGTAATCTACACACATTCTAAGTTTGTTTCCCTTTTAGGGATTATTACTACATTAGCTAGCCACTCGGGGTATTTTACTTCCCTAATGGACCCTATTTTGAGAAGTTTAGTTACCTAGTCTTTTATGAATGCGTGCTTCACCTCGGACTGGGGTCTTCTTTTTTGCTTCACCGGTTTAAATCTGGGATCGACACTCAATCGAGGCGTGGTTATCTCCAGTGGGCTCTTTGTCATATTTTTCGTTCCGGTAGATGCTCGATCAATATCACCTGCTCTAGCTCCTCGATTGTGGACTTCGTCGCATCTGATTCTTCGGGGGCGACGAAAGCTCAAGGGGCGAGGAAGTATTCTTCTTTATCTTCGATCACCTGCTCTTCGGGCTTAATCGAGGATATGGAGTGTGATTGCTATTTAGCTACCTGTTTGTCCTTGACGCTCAAATTTTCCGATGTAGAGGGCGTTGATACTGGTGTTAAGTCATGGACTGCAAACATCTCCTTTGCTGTGTGTTTCTCTCCATACGCCGTCTTTACGCCATCTTTTATTGGGAACTTCATCATTTGATGAAGGGTTGACGGCACTACCCTCATGCTATGGATCCACGGCCTTCCAGGCAAAGCATTATACCTCATGTCACCTTCGATGACATGAAACTTCATATCCTGTATAGTCCCTGCCACGTTCACTGGGAGCACAAAGTTTCTCCATATTTTTTCAGTAGAACGGACTCGATCTCGTCGTCCTCCAAGTCATTTCCCTTTATACCACAAGTATATGTAGTGATGTGTTCGTTGGGGTCGGTGGTCCCGTTGTATTTGGGTATGTACGACATGCGAAACGTTTTGGAATAGGCTTTGGGGCTGCACTCGGGGGGAAAGGTTTTTGTACAAACTTCTTAGAATCTAGTCCTTTCAAAATTGGAGGGGCTCCCGGTATTTGGTCGACCTTCGAGTTGTATGTTTCCACCTTTTTATCATTATCTTCGATCCTTTTCTCTCCGACTCGATCCTCCTTGTGAGTTCTTCGAGAATTTTCATGATTGTGGGGTCATCGCCCCATCCACTATTACTCGACCTCTCCGGTATTGGTTCAACACGGTGAGTAGTTTTCGGTCCTACCACGCTCGAAGTCTTTTGCTGACTTAGCAGCTGAGCGATAGCTTGCGCTTGTAACATTTCAAAAATTACTTGGAGGCTAACCTCTCCATCTCCTCAACACTGTGCTCTTTGGCCATTAGGTTGAACCTCTCCTCGTACGCTTCCTCCGACGCCAGTGCCTAAGTCAACGTTAAAGCAATGTGTGAACCTACATCGACTGGTTTAGGAACTGTCACTACCCCAGGGTTAAGTGGTGGTACACCAGCCCCTGAAGCTTCTACATTATCATTTTCCCCATGGAAGCTGAGACCTTCATTACCATGTAATGGGGTGCTTGTTGAGTTCGACATGATTTAGTCTGAAAATAAAGAATCTTTGACAAGAACAAGTGTGAAAAACAACGAGTGTTATCAAAAAACCAGTACTGAAATAATCACTATTATCTTTAGCCCCACGGTGGGCGCCAAACTGCTTGCCTCGAAAATACGAGTAACAATTAAATTTGATTTGTTGTTTTAAAGATACGTGATCTAGTTCAATACCAATTAATAAGAAAGTTATATAAGATGTAAATGAAAGGAATAAATGAACCAAACCAGTGTTACTTAAGCAGCAGTGACCTCGAGCTCGGTGACCTCGATAGGAATCAAGAACAATAAAGCAATAATAAAGTTTAAAGGACAATTCTGATGAACAATGAGCGAAAAGTAGAGAGTATATTCTTTGCCAATAGTTAGATGATGTTTACAAATAATTGGGGTCCCTTTATATAGGAGGAAAACCCTGAATAAGGTACATTTTCATTTACAATAAAGAATATTATTGGGACAGCTGTATAACCAGCTAGTATGGATTCGTACTAATTCGTACAAATCTATTCCGGATTTTACGCCATGATCTTAGGGACGTGGCGAGAATCTTGTCCTTCCGTAACAGACTCACAACGGTACTATTTTGGCATTGATCGTACTCGACTCTGATGATCTTCGGCACTTAGGTTTACGAGCCTCTTATTTTGCCTTCGAGTCCGAGCTTGGTCTTTGTCGAACCTCAACCCTTGATATGACCTCTCGAGCCTACAAAATCGGGACACATGATTTTGACCGTATACAATAATAAAGGACAAAGATTACTTTTAGCCCATGAAAAAATTATTTACGTTCGATAGTCGTAATATTATATAAAATTTGTATATAACATACAACAATATAAATTCCTGTTATTATTTTGATAGCGGCAATACAATGTTATTTTTCTTTTCTCATCTTTTGTGCGTCGAGGATTTATCGAAAACAATCTTTTTACTTTCAAGGTGGAGGTAAGATTTGCGTACAGACTACCCTCTTTAAACTTCACTCAAGGGATTACACTAAGTTTATTGTTGTATGGAATGTTATTTTTCCCACAATAAATGATGGAGTACTGTGTTTCTCTTTTCGTCGAGCTCAATAGATTTCATTTAAAATAACTTTGATATAATTTTCTTGAAAAACTGTTTTGGGTTATTTCTTTAATTTTGAATTGTTCAAATAATAATTTATTCGCAAGCAACATATAAAAGCTACGGGTTTCTACATGAATTATATTCTATGTCACCATCCCCCCCATAGTACTCTAGGAAAAACGGTACGATGAAATTGTAATTGTAATGAAATAGATGCATTGAAAACAAGAAACATGCTTATAATCAATTCTTTACTGAAAACCAAAATTTCTCCTATATTATAAGTTTTAAATTATTCATCATAATGACTATACATGGTACATACATGAAGGTTTTTATTAGAAATTAATTCAAAAAGTCGTATAGTAGGAATCCAAAATTAGTTAGGATTTGATATTTCAAGTTTTTTAATTCATGTATGTATACGGTCAGAACGGGCATACCCTTCTTATGATCAATCGAGGTTGGATCGCGATAGGCCACGATTCAGCCTCGTATTATATCGAGCCTCAATACGAAGTCAGATTTTTAAACCTTTAATTCAGGGACCGATCAAGAAAGAAGAGCAGCCAAGATCAAGACCAAGCGGAACGGAGGTCGAATAAGATCGAAGGGGGTTTACCTAGTCAAGTAACGGTAAGCCGAAACATCCTTGATCGGGCGAGGATCACGGCGGGAATCTCTGCACGTATCAAGACAAATCCGGTTAATTAGCCAATCATGGAATTTCTTACTATATTTAGAATTGTACCATAAGTAGAACTCCTCTACGATATAAAGGGGGATTTAATCATTTGTAAATGCATCAGATTGATACTATTCAAGGCAATATACTATTTTTCTCTTAAGCTTTCAATACTCTGTTGTTCTGTTCATATTTTCTAGTAGAATATCTGTTTGGTTCGAGGGCGACCTAGCTCGAGGGTCAAGGCTGCACATATTATTTGGTTTGATTCACTTTTCTTTACAGTCATTAATTAATATCAATTTACGTATTTTTTCATTTTGTGCCAAAGTGAAATCACGTATCCTTAAAACCACATATAAATTTAATTGTTATCCATTTTTAGAGTAAACAATGTCTAAATAGAATTTGTAGTCAGAATTATATATGAATAAGTCTACATGTTTCTAATTAAAATATATTTCGGACTACTATTATAAATAAGAATATTAATGCTAATTTATTTTAAGTGTGAAGAATATTGAATGAGAAATAAAGAATTGTAAAGGTCATTCAAAGATATAATAAAATATTTTTTCTTCAGTTTTAGTGTTCATGTAATCATATAATTTGTGATATATATCAATCTAGAAACCAGATTTGCATTTTTAAATTGTAAAAGTAAGAGGGTCCAGCTTTTGTGAGCTTTCAATAAGTCCCAAAAAGAAAAAAGTTAGAGTAGTGTACTAAAAAAAAGATTAAGAAAGAAAGCAATTATAATGAATATAATGGCATTAACATGTGTACTGCGTGCATAAGTTGTTTATATTCCTAGGATACACATGATCAGATTGAATTCGGAATTTGAAAGTGGGGCACCCTTTTGAATAAAAATTTGAATATTGAAGTTCGAATTGAACCAAAGCAATGCAATAAAAGTCAAATTGTGCTCCCTTGAATCGATTAGTGCAGCTGCCTTGTATTGATAAAAAAAATAGACATAACACGTGTAATATCTTGGATGACAAAGTAGTATATGTGAACAATGGAAGGGCGACAACTGGATGAAAGCTTGGAAAAAGGTACGGAGAGTAAACATTCACGAGATAATTAGAAGCGGAAGCTCCAGTCTAATTGAGAAGTTGAATAGACATGGTCAGAATGAACCAGGGCAGAATAAATGGCAGATTCATAGATCTTCAATCAATGAGCTAAACGTTACAGAATCTTCACGCAACAGTTACGATTATCTATTGTAACGTTACATTAATGATATAAATGTTCATTAATGCTCAATCATTAAGAAGAGTAGACGTTATATTAAGAAATTTCCTATAAAAGAGAGTAAAATTTCACTTGTATGGACACGTTCGAACCACTACCGAAATATACTTACTTTTATGCTATCTTATTTCTTTCTTATTTACAAGTCTAAATCCTATTATTAGCTAATCTCTTTGGTTATCAGAAGCCCGAGTACTTCTTAAAATAGCTTTGACTAAGAATCCAAATCTTTGGTTAAACAAATTGGTTCTGTTACCGGGAATCTGATAATCTTTGTTTTTTTTCTCGAATAACCTTTATCGAATCATGTCGAATACCAACGACAACAACCAACAACCAACTGAAACCCCAGTTCCATCGCCTCAGAGATCCCCACGATGTTCATGGGACAACTCCCCAAAAAGATCTGCAACTCACAACAATGATCAAATTGGAAACGAGCAAACAAGAGAACAAGATCATGTGAAACAGATGGTTGTTGAATATGTGAGTGAAGCTCTTCAAGATTTCATGAGGGGGCTACCAACTGTGTCACCTACGCCTCCTCCAAACAACACCGTGGCTGTAGAAAATCCACAATATAGACTAGCAAATTCAGGAAGTAGAGGCGCTCTAAATGAATCACTTGGAGGAAGACCAGGTATGTCTAGTAATTCAGATTTATAATCGTTAATACTAACCTTGCAGAAACAGGTGAAGGAACAAAATGATCGCATCGAGCAAATTCCTGGAGTACCACCTGTCATCAAGGGTATTGATATTGATAAATAATCTCAACAACCCTGGAAGCCAAGTGCAGTACCTTTGCCGATTCCCAAGAAATTCAAAATGCCTTTTAAAGACCCGTAAAATTTTCTCGTTTTAAAATAATGCCCGAATGAGTCCCCGAGTTATTTTTATCGTGGAAATTTTTAAAACAGACCTAAATTGAGTAAAAAGTACCCCGAGACTTAAAGAATAAAATTTTCCAAAAAGTAGGTGTTATGCGATGCACTATGAGATCGCATAACGTGTATGCAGACTGCATAATGGTCGCATACACGGGAAAATCACTACCCCATTTGGGGTCAACTATGCGGTCCAATGTGCGATCGCATTTCAGTTCTGCGGACCGCATATCTGTCACATTGTTGCCTTTGATTTTGGGAGGGAAGTTATGCGACACATTATGCGATCGCATAACGTGTATGCGGACCGCACAATGGTCACATACCTGGGCAATGTGTTTTGAATTTTGGCCCATCTCGAGGGCCATTATGCGGTCGATTCTGTGGACCGCATGTCCGCATTCTTGACCGCATTCTTGTGTCGGGCCCTATTTTTCTAATTTTTTTAAAACCCAACCCCAGTTCATTAAAACACCTCTACCCTTCAATTTTTAACCATTTTCTGATATATTAGAGAGAGGAAAGAGTGGGTTCTAGAGAGAGAAAGTCCCAACTTCATCAAATTGGTCTTCCTTCATCGCTCAAGCTTGGAACTAATCAAGTAGGATACAAATTTCTTCACTCTAAGAGGTAAGCTTCTATCTCATTAACCTTAATTTCCAGATTTTTGTTAAAATGAAACTTGGGTAGGATAGTTCATAAAGATGGGGTTAAGAATCTTGCATGCATGTACCCAATTTATCATAATCTAGTAAAGAAAAATAGGTTGGAGTAACCTTTCACTAAAAAGGGGTTATTTAATCTGAAGGAACACCCAGTGTTTGATAGAAAGCTCAAATGAGTTCAAGACATGTTCATGATTCCTAATTCTAAGTTTAAATGTACCTTATTGTGAATTAGATTGAAGGTGCTAGAAGGTCCGGTGATTTGAGATAGAAATTAAGGAAAAATCCCGATTCGAGGTATGTATGGCTAACTTTAACCTTTGTAGAATCCTCTTGTTGGGTTCGAGCATACGATATGTGTACCTTGTTTGAAAACATGTGAATTGATTGTTCAAATGTGTTGAGACATAAAATTCTATTCTCTGATTGTCCTAGTTGATTGCCATACTACCGTACTATATGAGACTGTGAAATGTGTTTTGATGTGCCTATCTTATTATGTGAAAAGCTCGTAAATTCTAGAGGGTATCGATATGAAAATATGTGTTAATGAATGAAAGAAGGTTAATGTGCCCAAGTGTGGGAATGCATATAATGGCTAAGGAAAACCGTGCGTGATAGGTAATGAAAAAGGGTATTGTGAAATGATGTGAATGAGTTGAACAATTATGGCAATGCCTTGTATATGAATTACTACTTGGGGAGAATTATTGTGCCTTGGGCCCAAATATATGAATGGTGGACGTGAACTTGTGATTCCTTGAAATGATAATTCTTGCGATGTAATTATTTGTGGTTGCTATTATGAAATATGATTGTCAGGTGGGATCGGGTTGCGCGCCACAACACGAAGTAATAAGCTTGATGAGATGTGAGGTAATAAGGGTGGCAGAGGTAATAAGGATGGAATGTGATCATTATCACTATCGAAATGAAAAAAATCGGGGAAACTCTTGAATATGGTGATGTTGAAAGGGAAAAAGAAGAGATTGTGAAATTTGTTGGATTTGGCTGTTTCTTTCCACGTGCATTGATTGATTGGTTCTATTGCTGTCTCTTAATTGTGTATTGTTTGATTTTACTTGGGATAAAGTTTGTTCATACATACTAGTACTACTCCGCAGTACTAACGTCCCTTTTGCCGGGGGCGCTACATCTTTTTATATGGATGTAGGTGGGTCCATAGCAGGTTGCTCAGCTCGCCGTTAGTGGTGATTTCTCCTCATCCTTTCTCAGCTGTAATGGTGAGCCCCACTTCCTCCCGGGGCCATGCTGTGAGCATGTGATTTTTACTCGCCGTATCGTCCTATAAAAATCCCAATAAATCAATTG
>MDKI01068345.1:0-11715 GCA_005239505.1 Nicotiana paniculata | reverse complement strand
TTTGCCACAAAGGGATTAGAGTTAATCCTTGGTTTACAAAATATTTTTGTAAATGTTGTTTTTGGCTCAGTGATTTTAGTGGAGTGTTTGAGGAAAATCCTACTGGAAAGTAGGTCGTGGTTTTTCACCTTTTGAGCCAGGTGTTTTCCACGTAAAATCCTTGTGTTCTTTATTTTTTGTATTTATTATTCCTCAAACAGTATAGGTTGGAACACATAAAATAACTTGGTCCTTTATAACTAGTGCACACGAAAATCGGACACCACACAAATCACCCTCCTCCCCCTCTTGTGTGGTATTGACGTTTTAGAACATCATCATCCTTCATTCTTTATACTCTTCCTCACATGATAATGTATATGCAATGGCACGACATCACCCTTTGTGCTTTTTCACTCTTCCTCACCAAGGACATGTATATCAATAATAAGCAAGGTAGAAAGCATGAATAATATCAAGGTGAGTGATTAAGCGAATATTCCAAATGAATATCAATCACAACTTTCAAGCCAATAACAATTCAATAAACCTCAAGAACCTTATTGTTCGAGCATTTCAACATTCTCAAAAATGATCTTCAACTCAAGTATAAAATCTAATACCTCAAGAGTAACGGCTGTAGCGATGTACTACTGATTAAGCATAGTGATGACTGAATTTAGCATATCAATAGTTTCAGAAAAAACGGTCAAAATTTAATCAAGTTTTAATAAGCTAAATTTTGGTTTCTAGCATTTAATTTCATATTCTTATTAATCTAGAAGTGAAGTAAGACATGAAACAAGAAGGTTACATAGTTCTACAAGGCACAATTAATCGTATAATATACCCTCGAGCATGATTAACCCTGGCACATGCATATACACTAGTCACCTCATATATACATCACCCCTTGCATGTAGCAAACAATATCAATTAGTAGAAATATTTCCCCAACAAAGTTAGGCAAGACACTTACCTCAATCAAGCCAAATTGATACACTAGAAGTGCCATCCCGCTCAAATCATCCACCGAACGACTCGAAACTAGCTAAAAGTAACTCAAAGTAGTCAAATAATGCCATAGGAAGCAAACCGAATCGATAAAGATGGAATCTTTACACATTTACCCAAAGTCAACCAAAAAATCAAATGCAGCCTCGCACCTCGGAGTCCGACAAAACTAAGAAAATCCGACAACCCATTTAATTACGAGTTCAATCATACTAATTTCGCTCAATTCCGAATCCGAATCGATGTTCAAAACTCAAAATTTCACTTTTAGGGAAGATTAGACAACCCAACCCCCCCCCCCCCCCAATTTTTCTTTTGAAATCATCAAAGAAATACCAAAACAACGAGGATAGATTCATAAAATATAATCAAACCGAGTAGAAAATAATTACTCCAATCCATGTGGTCAAAATCACCCAAATCCGAGCTCTATAGCTCAAAATATGATAAAATGACTCAAGGTTCGAAAATAAAGTACTTATAACCACTTAACAGAAACACTCATTCCGATCGCGGGAATACCTTCGCGATCGCGAAGCACAGACGTGACTACCACGAGATTACACTTCGCGTGCACGACACTTTTTTCACGAACGCAACTCACAGCTGACTCAGAACTTCGCGGACGCGACTCCCACTATGAGAACGCGATGAAGAAGGCCTCTAGCTCCAGCTCCCATCTCACACTACGCAATCACGATCCCACATTCGCGAACGCAAAGAAGACTTTCTCGAACTCTATGCGAACGCGGTCGACCTACCGCGAATACGATGAAGAAAATTCCCCAGTTCCATAAATAACTACGTGATCGCGACCATTTCTTTGTGGTCGTGAAGAACGACAGAGACATCAGCAAGCAGCAGAAACCAGTAACTCCAAGTCAATCCGTAATGATCCGAAACCACTCTGAAACTCACCCGAGCCCTCGGGACTCCGTCCGAACATACCAACAAGTCTCAAATACTACGGACCTACTATAGGACTAAAATAACACATAAAAACATCAAAACCGCAAATCGCATCTCAAGTCAAACTTAATGAACTCTTGAACTTTCAACTTTCAATACTCGTGCTGAACCATATCGAATCAACTCGGAATGACCTCAAATTTTACACACAACTCCCAAATGACATAAAGAATCTATTCCAACTCCCGAATCCAAAATCTAAACCCGATTATCATCAAGTCAACTTCCGATCAAACTTATGAAAATTCCAAATCTCCAAATTGCCAACTTTTGCCAATTAACGCCAAAACCTTCAAGAAACATCCAAATGCAAATCCAGGCGTACTCCCAAGTGCAGAATCACCATCCGGGACTAATGGAACCATTAAAACTCCGATCATGGGTCAAATACATAAAAGTCAAACTTGGTAAACTTTCCTAACTTAAAGCTTCTAACATGAGAATCCTTCATCTGAATCAATCGAGATCACCTTAAACCAAAACCAACGATCCAATCAAGTTATAATATGTCATATGAAGCTACTCAAGACTTCAAATAGCTGAACAGAATGAAAATACTCAAAATGACTGGTTGAATCGTTATATCCTTCCCCACTTAAATATACGTTTGTCCTCGAACGCACCAAGAGTCGTTACAAGGCCATCAAATCACGGTGTAACCTTTCCGTGCACATACCCGGGGGTGATCCCACGTCACCCCGCTCCATATAAGCCCTCAAACACGACATAACTAGAGATCCTTACTTCAACCTTAGTCTTTAAACCTTAGAACCCAATTTCCAACATCCGGAATTCATTACAAGACCATAATCTCGTATCTACACACTTTATAAGTCTGGAAAAACTGTACCAAGCCATAACCATAACCCAAGATGTAATCACATGATATACCACATAGCTCATATACTCATAGCAATAACTTCTCACCTTAATAGCTGCCTAAAAACGATTTTGGTACCGATAGTAAACCTCATATCAAATAAAACCTCGTTCAAAACCTTCGTACACTGCCGATGACAGAAACTCATAACTACTCATCAAATCAACAAGTCAAGAAGATCACCCGTCCGACAAGGACTGTAGCCAAATTCTGAACGGTAATATGGTATCCTTCTCCCAAAAATCCTCATCCCAATATGACAGGGAAAATCTCAGGCCTAGAAATCTCATCTCCACCAACACAAGAAGCCCAACCGACAAGTCACGCCAAATCCATATGGATCCCCACACAATGCGGTTCCGTACACCAAACAAGTAATAATTCAGACATGGAAGATAATAGTAAGAGAAATAAATAAGAAGACTACTAAGCAAGTTAAGTAGGCAGGGTAATTTTAGCACCTTCGTATGAACTATTTTCCAGAAAGTGAAAAAACACACACGAAATAAGCATAAGGAGTTGCATCTCATCACAATATCATTGTCGCGCGAAACCCGATCCAATCATATCAATCCACATAGGGGTATTTATCAAGCTATAATGCTCGGGCTCACTGATCACATGTGCGTCAATATCAAGCACGATATTATGCACAGATACAACTGTGGGAAGATAATTAGGCATAAACCATACTGAGAAAGACAAGCACAACTATGGTGTAATTAGCAAATCAACATCACGAAGGCCATCTCGGCCATAACGCCATAAGTCCACAACATAATTACAATATGCATGCGAATAATTATGTAACCCACAGAACTCGTCATAACATAAGACAGAAACACTTAACATAGACCAAGGCGTGAATAACATCCATTCCGCCCGATGATATACCTATGGTAACAGTTGCGCAAGAGCGAGCAAATCCAATTCGATATAAAATACACATTCTTATTAGGCTCACAAATAATATCCAAACCAAATTCTGATCATCCCCAAACAAGTAAATAACCTTCCAAAAGTCCATAGAAACATTTCCATAACATATACCATCAATCATCTAATCCTCAGTATTTGTTCACAATTCGTAATAAAGGTATAGTCTGCCTACGAGAACATCTCGTCTCTGAACCTCATAAATCCCGGAATCTCCATATCTAATCTCAACACCGCTACTCGAATGACTGATATGTCACTCATACTCCATAATCATACAGAATAATACTCACAATTCAAAACACAATGCACATGCCAGCATGCGCACTCTCCTCCATCGATATCAAATAGTGCCAGCATTCTCTTAAATACCCGAAATTGTCCGTTGCATCAAGAACTCATATCCTTCCCTGCAAAACTAAACTGCAACCTTGAACTCGCAATTTTTAACCCCACACGGTGCACCGCCACTAACATGCTAATCTTGTGAAAGTACAAAAATCTCATAATCGACTCTGAACCACAAGCAAGTTGAACAACTCATCAACCGAGAACCATTCATTTAAATCAACACAGGAGAACATAACCACATGTAGTATAGCTTCTATACCCGTAGAAAACATCGACTCCGGGCAGTGGCCATAACCATCGTGAATTCTTTGGAAACTCATTAGCACATAATCAAGTCATCATAACTGATCTCCTCTAACTCAACTGAGTCATGCAGACTGCCAACCCAAAAGTAACTCAATCTGATATTGTCGCTCTGAAGGAACCTTTTTCAAATACGAAGTCGTTTCTTGCATCTCTCTAATATTTCTATGTCGAACCATTCTTGACATAGAAATACCTTTGATCCGCTCACCATTCACTACTGATCTTAAGCCTTATTCATTCACAAATTCAGGAGTACTTAAATACCACATATGATATGGAACTCATCAGAACCTTCTCGATAACCACTCACCTACTTTTATCTTCAATACACAACCAATAAGCACTAAGCAACCCGCGCTTCACCATCACATGACTATTCAAATAAACAATCAAGAAATCCTCAGTCTAGAAATTGAAACAATGCATGAACCCGCAATTCGATCGTCGATAACAGACTCCCCTTCTTAGCTCGAAGCAATAGAGCACATCATCGGTAACCCAAGGTACCATATCTTCATAGTATCCCTGATGTCGCATTTCTGTTTAGCTGAATACTTCAAAAAAGAAACTCATGCAATAATGGTGATACAGCACTTCGAAGAGTCCGCCAAGAGCATACCCATCCTTGCAATAGTCAGGTAAAATTCCCCAAATGCACTAAAATGATAATATATGCATTCCACCGAATGAAAGCCTCATACGAAACACAGGATCCAAACTCATCACGCAAGAGATAAACCCCTGGTTGTACTCAAATCAACACCTTACCATAACCTTACCATAATCACAACAACTAGGACACCCGTCAGTCTTCCAAGTCCTTGCTTACCAACCAAATACAAGAATTCGCTTCGTACCACAAAAGAAGGACTGGAAGATCTATCGTTATCTGCTCCTAAGACTAGATAGCACGTCGCGATGGTAATAAAACATCCATAGCCTGCCATAATCCATTTGAAACATCACAACTGTTGGCGCATAGTTGATACTGAGTGCACAACATCGCATATGAACGAACATGAAGAAACAAAATCGTAGGTTTTAAGTTGAAACAATGTCGCACAATGAGGAAAGAAAAAAGGAAAAATTTCCTAAATGCCTTTTAGCCTCTCGAAGATAGGTAAAGACGTCATCATACCAATCTGCAAGACACTACTAAACACTTGCTCATGACTCGTAGAATCTATAAACCTAGTGCTCTGATACCAACTTGTCACAACCCAAAACCCGCTAGTGGTAATGGAACCTTACCCAACCCATTAGGTCAGCCAATTAACAGTTAACACAATTCTAATAAAATAAATGCGATCAACAAATGATATATCTGGATTTCATACAATATCCCAAGGACTAGTCGTACAAGTCATGAGCGACTAAGACTCGATTTTTGCAAAATCTGATATGAAATAAATATAACTTCTGTTTGAAATGTACATAAACATAATTCAACTCTAAAACTACACAGGGACAAGTGGTAGCCACATCTGTAACACACGAACATCTTCAGAGCCAACTTCTGTCATCCACCGCATCTCAGCTCCAAGATCTGCATGCAAGGTGCAGAAGTGCGAGATGAGTACAATCAACCACACGTACTCAATAAGTATCTTGACTAACCTCATTGAAGTAGTGACAAGGCTTTTAGTTAAAAGATACTCACTGATATAATGTGTGTCATAGACTAGCAATAGGACAACAATAAATATAACAGAGAAGAGTACAAAAACAAATATGCGAGGCAGTAAAAAAATCATCAGAAGAAATCATGGTATTAAATTCATAACTTCCATAGTGTGAGAAATGTACTCAATATATCAATCCGAATAGAACGGTAACACCCTTCATGCATTTATCTCTTCCTTACCGAGCATACGTATAATAGTACCAACCAGGTGAAAGAAATGACAATAACGATAAAGTGGAAGAAACACATGTAGCAATGACAAACAACGCAGTGCATATAGGTGACTAGAACATACTAGATAGGAACCATAGAAGTAATGACAACATTTAAGGTAAAAGAACATAAATTTCACTAGCTAATTTGGTAGGAGACTTAGATATAGATATAACAAACATGAAGAAAAGCATGATCTTTATAAGCTAAAAAAAATGGAAGTCATGAATAACTAACATGGTAGAAGGCTTATACGAAAGTGAAACAAATGAGAAATGGCATGGATATAGATATGAAAACAAGAAGGAAAGCATGATATTTGCAAGTTAAACAGATAGAAGGAATGTAAAACTCCTCAACAAGCGAGATAGAAGACAAAGACAGAACAACAACGACAAGTCACATAGAAAACATAGGTGCAACAGTAAAACCTCAAGGTAAAGGCATGAATGTATATACAAGGAAAATATATCACAACATAATGCATGTCTCTCGTCCTCGCCTGCACGAAAACACCCTTCGTGCCATGAAAACATGAGAATATAAAAGATATGATAATGTAACATGGCACGAAATCACCCTTCGTGCTTTTATACTCATCCTCACATTATAATGTACATGAAAACACAATAACGTAAATGAAATGGCACGACATCACCCTTCATGCTTTTACTCTCTTCCTCACATGATATGTAAATGAAATGGCACAGCATCACCTTTGTGCTTTTACTCCCATCCTCACATGATAATGTAAATTAAATGGCACGACATCACCCTTCGTGCTTTACACTCTTCCTCACATGATAATGTACATGCATTGGCACGGCATCACCCTTCGTGGTTTACACTCTTCCTTTCATGATAATGTATATGCAATGGCACGACATCACCCTTCGTGCTTTATACTCTTCATCACCAAGAACATGTATATCAATAACAAGAAAGTTAAGAAGCATGGATAACATCAAGGGGAGTGATTAAGGGAATATTCCAAATGAACATCAACCACTTCTTTCAAGCCAATAACAATTCAATAAACCTCAAGAACCTTATTGTTCGAGCATTTCAACAAGTCTCAAAAATAATCTTCAACTCAAGTGTATAATCCAATATCTCAAGAATAACGGTTCTAGCGATGTAATAGTGATTAAGCATAGTGATGAACGAATTTAGCACATCAATAGTTTCACAAAAACCCGTCAAATTTTAATCAAGTTATAATAAGTTAAATCTTGATTTCCAGCATTTAAGTTCATATTTTTAGTAAACTAGAAGTCAAGTAAGACATTAAAAAAGATGGTCATATAATTCTACCAGGCACAATTAATCGTATAATTTACCTCCGAGCATGATTAATCCTTGCCTATACATATGCTCGTCACCTCATATATGCAGCACCCCTACATGTAGAAAACAATATCAATTAGTTGAAAAATTATCACGATAAAGTTAGGCAAGAAACTTACCTCAATCAAGCCAAATCGATAACTAAAAGCCCCATCCCGCTCAAATCATCCTCTGAATGCCCCGAAACTAGCCAAAAGAAACTAAAAATTATCAAATAATGCCATAGGAAGCAAACCCAATCGATAAAGGTCGAATGTTTACACATTTACTCAAAGTCAACCGAAAAGTCAAACCCGAGCCTGCACCTTGCAACACGAAAAACTCACAAAATCTGACAACCCATGCACTTTCGAGTCCAACCATACTAATTTCACTCAAATATGACTTTGAATCGATGTTCAAAACTCAAAAATTTACTTTTAGGAAAATTTAGACAAAACCCCCCAATTTCTCTTTTAGAATCAAAGATCAAATGCCTAAATGAGGATAGTCTCATAAAAATATAATAAAAACAGAGTAAAAAATACTTACCCCAATCTATATGGTGAAAATCACCTAAAAAATCACCCAAATCCGAGCTCCATAGTTCAAAATATGATAAAATGTATCAAGGCCCAAAAATAGAGTACTTATAACCATTGAAAAAAACTACTCATCGCGATCGCGGGAATACCTTCGCGATCACGAAGCACAGGCGCGACTGCACCAGATGAAACTTCGCGTTAGTGGCACATTCCTCGAGAATGCGGCTCACAGCCGACTCAGAAGGCCTCCAGCTCCAGCTCCCAGCTCACATTACGCGATCGGGATCCCACATTCGCGAACGCGAAGAAGACTTGCCCCAACTCTACGCGAACGCGGTCGACCTGTCACGAACGCGATGAAGAAAATCCCCTAGTTACATATATCACTACGCAATCGCAACCATTTCTTGTTGACCGCGAAGAACAACAGAGACATCATCAAACAAGAGAAACCAGCAACTCCAAGCCAATCTGGAATGATCCGAAACCACCCCGAAACTCACCCGAGCTCCTCGGGACCCTGTCACAACATACCAACAAGTCCCAAAATGTAATATGGACCTACTCAACGTCTTAAATAACACATAAAAACATCAAAACCACGAATCGCACCTCAAATCAAACTTAATGAACTTTTGAACTTTCAACATCCAAAACTCGTGCCGAACATATCATTTCAACTCAGGATGACGTCAAATTTTGCACACAAGTCCCAAATTACATAAAGAAGTTATTCCAACTTCTGAAATCCGAACCCGATATCATTAAAGTCAACTTCCATTCAAACTTATTAACATTCTAAAACTCCAAATTGCCAACTTTCGCCAATTAATGCCAAAACCTTTAACAAATATCCAAATGTAAATCTGGACATATTCCCATCTCCAAAATCACCACTCTGACCTAACGGAAACCTCAAAACTCCGATTCGTGGTTAAATACACAAAATTCAAACTTGGACAACTCTCCCAACTTAAAGCTTCTAATATAAGAATTCTTCTTTCGAATCAATCCCAAATCACGTGAAAACCAACACCAAAGATTTGTACAAGTCATAATACATCATATGAAACTACTCAAGACTTCAAACAACATAACAGAATTCAATGCTCAAAACGACCTGTCAGGTTGTTACACACCGGGTTTTGGGAAATTTCTAGTAGATACTTATGATTTTTGTTTATTAGTTTCACTAGTACAATCTTGTGTTTATTTTATGCTTTATGTTGTTACGGCCACCTAATATTTTTTTCTTTATTAAATAAAATCAACGACTCTAATAATATTAAAATGAACAACTAAATGGTAGTTCACCGTTGGCATGCTTAGCAACGATATTGAGTGTCACAGTTGTTTACCTCGAAACTCGAGTAACAATTAAATTTGTACTGTAGTTTTAAGGATACGTGATCTGATTCAATACCAATTGATAAATGGTGAATTAAATAAATGAATTGAACGGTTAAAATAAATCAAACCAGTGTTGTAGAAATATATCGACCTCGATTCAAGATAGCCTAGAGATCAAGTAGTAAGAATAATATGAATAGTAGTAAGTAATAAGTAAATAGAGAGCATCAAGTATATTAATTTCAGTGACCGTATGATCCTTACATATGATCGGGGTTCCTCTTTATATATAGTAGAGAAATCCTAAATAAGGTACAACTCTAATGATGGGAACAAATCCCATGGTTGATGTCAATAACCGTTAGCAATTCAATTCCTTCCGAGATTTTCGCCGAGATCTTTGGTCAATTATTAATATCTCGCTATTCCATTACTCGGCGCTAGTCATGTTTGGTCTCGATTCTCAACGAGTGCGTTGATCTTCGTGTCTTAGAGCTTGAGCTCAGTCCATTATGAGCTTATTATCGAGGCAAGCCCTCGAGCCTATAAAATCGGACATACTCAATTTTAACCGTTCACAGATAATCCCCACATTTCTTGGAGTAAAGCGATATGAAACGACTTGAGCCTCAATTCTATTATACCTCAATCATGATGTCATCCTCGTGACGTAAGCGATGGATGTGACCGAGATGTCTCGTCGGTCCAGTTCCCCAAGATATTAATGCCTTTCAGTTAGCAGTCGGCCACTAGCGCCACCGAATCGTCGTCATAAGCCTATAAATACCACCTCCTTTATTGAATCAAACTTTACTTCCAAAATCTTTTCTCAAATATTCACAAGCTTCCCTTCTTCAAGTTCATCTCCTTTTGTCAGTTAGCTTTTTCGATAACACCAATTTCTTCTCCTTTCTAGAACTTTAAATAGCGATGGCTAAAATATCAAAAATTGTCCCCCAAAAAGAAAAAAGACTCTTCATTGCGGTCGGCCGGCGATAAAACACCGATGGAGCCTCGTATCTAAGAGTGCATCCCTGGGCCAGTTGAACTGACTTCCGACTTTGAGGTCAACAGACCCTTCTCAGTTCTAGGCCGATGTGAGCCCATGTCTTGATACATCTGCTCGATATTTGAAGACGATCTCGAGCGGGTGAAAAAGAACAATAACTGGGAAAAAATGATGTGGTGATTCCTTCCCCTGAGGAGGACATCACTACCCATGTGGAAGGGTATTTAAGTGTGTAAACTTACCCTTTCACATTGGGCCCTATAGATCCGGTCGTACTCGATTTCTGCTGCCGATATTGGGTGACCCTTGGCCAGATCTACCCCTCATTCCGGCATATCATCAATTTGCTCAGGTTATTTTTGAGCAAGGTCGAGGGGATGACTTTCACCCTCGACCATATGATTAGGTTATAAAACCCTCGTCTTTATCGAGGTGGGTTGATAAAGCTCCAGCATCGGGCCACGAAGTCACTATTCTCAACCATTAATAAGGACAAGGATCGGGGATGGATGAGCAGGTTCGTCCGAATCAAGATCTCCGACCTAATTCCTGCCGAGAAAATGCCATTCCCTGAGGAATGGAACATGAAACATAAGTATAACTCCATCGATGACAATTTTCTTCTTTTATCCGTTCTAACTCAAGTTCTTTTTTCATGGTGCAACTTCCCCTTGGTTCCCTGGTGCAATTCCGGATCTTGCAGCCTGGGTTCGGAAACTGGCCTCTACCTCTTCTCATGTCGAAAAATGTTGGCGCGTGATGCGAGACTAAATTGCATAGTTTAACATGTGATATACCTTACATTTTATGAGCATTAATGATAAAATTACACTTGTTATGTGCTTAATGGAGTTTATTTCATGTGTAGGTGAATTGGAAATGGAAACGGAGCTAAAGGGATGCAAATACGTCAAAAATACGCAAAAGGAGATGTCCGGGCGTTAGGGGGGCGTTTAACCCATAAAGCCTGGGGCCCCCTGGCGCTAGGGGGGCGTTAGGGCCATAACGCCAGGCCCCCCCTGGCGTTAGGGGGGCGTTTAACCCATAAAGCCTGGGGCCCCCTGGCGCTAGGGGGGCGTTAGGGCCATAACGCCAGGCCCCCCCTGGCGTTAGGGGGGCGTTAGAGCCCAAATGCCAAGGGTCTCCTTTGTCT
>ML343134.1:0-29912 GCA_005239505.1 Nicotiana paniculata | reverse complement strand
ATCATTCCAAGATGCCATGTCAAGAAAGATAATAAAGTATTAAATTAAGATATAAATATAAAAAAAATAAAAATTAAAAAAAATAAAAATTAAGTAGACAAAAGAAAGAGTCAATCTAGTAGAATAGTTAATTTCTTGTTAATCCTGATTCCATAGGGATATAGGCATTAGGTTAGCTTGAAGAGGCGAGTTGTACTTCGGGAGAAGGCTACGAGCAATATTAACCTCGTCAATCAATAAACCTGATTAGAAGATTTAGGTCGAAAACTCAACGTGATTGTTTAACAACCCATAACTCTAGAATATCAAATTATACAACTAAAAGAAGAGAAGAGAAGAAAAACTAAGTAGAATCCTCTTTCAAGCGAGGTGTGTTCCTCCGTCAAAAGTCCCCTCAATGTGATATTTTTGGGTCTATTTATATGTTTAGGATGAACCCTAAACGTGTCAAAGACTTCTATTCCAACTTGGAAACACTTAAAACCCGTCAAAACTCGATTTCTGGCCGACTGGGGACCCTGGCGTTTCAGCCCAAACGCCTGGGTAAGGCCAGGCACCCCCTGGCGGTTGGGCTCTAAGGCCTGGCTAACGCCAGGCACCCCCTGGCGTTAGGGCTCTAACGCCTGGCTAAGGCCAGGCTGGGTCAGGCTGTTTGGCTCTGTCGCCCGGCTATCGCCCGGGTGTCCCCTTTCGCGTATTTTTCGACGTATTTGCATCCGTTTAGCCCCGTTTCCATTTCCAATTCACCTACACATAAAATAAACCCCATTAGGCACATAAGACGTGTATTTTATCATTAAAGCACATAAAATGCAAGGTATATAATGCTTAAAATCATGAATTCTAGCCACGCATCATGGGCCCAGGGAGGCTTTTGAGCGATTTTTCCAATTTCTTGCTTTAACTTTGATTTTGTTCGTTAGATTAGTTTCTTATAGTTGTATTTATGTTATGTAATTGGTTTTGATTAGATTTGGGCAATTCTGAGTCGGATACTCGTGGCTTGCTTAACTTTGTGTGAGAGAACCCTCCTTAGGATTGGTACTATTGTTGTTATATGAACGCCGTGTACATGAGGTTACGAGTACGTACATGGGCTATGTGTTGAAAAACCCGATTTTCATTAAAAAGTAACCTGTCTTTCCTCTTATTTGAACTTATCAGCTTGTGTAGCAGTCTGTTAGACTAAGAAAGCATGCCTACTTGCTCTACCTGTTTACTTGAACTACGTGCAACATGTTTAGTGATTTTACCTGCCTTCCTTAACTTGTACTTAGGATAAATTGTAAGACTTCGTGCCATGATTATTGAATCTTGTTGTGTGGCAGCATATTTACTTTGGGGCTACGAAACCGTATTCCGGGGATCCCCCTGTACTGCATATTTACTTAGGGACTACGGAACGGTATTCCAGGAGATCCTCTATACTGCATATTTACTTTGGGACTACGGAACGGTATTCCAGGAGATCCCCTTGTACTGCATATTTATTTTGGGACTACGGAACGGTATTCCAGGGGATCCCCCTGTACTGCATATTTACTTAGGGACTACGGAACGGTATTCCGGGAGATCCTCTGTACTGCATATTTACTTTGGGACTACGGAACGGTATTCCAGGAGATCCCCTTGTACTGCATATTTACTTTGGGACTACGGAACGATATTCCGGGAGATCCCCTTGTACTGCATATTTACTTTGGGATTACGGAACGGTATTCCGGGAGATTCCCCTGTCTTGCATATGTACTTTGGGACTACGGAACGGTATTCCGGGAGATCCCCCTGCACATTTACGTTTGGGACTACGAGACATATCTCGGGAGATCCCCTGTTGGATTGTTGTGTTCTTAGCTGTGTTTTCGATGATTTGTTCGTCGTTACATTTCAGTCTTTATTATTGCGATATCTCCTTTGTTTTGCTTCATTATATATATATATATGTTCCAGTAGGGCCCTAACATGACCTCGTCACTACTTGACCGAGGTTAGGCTTGGCACTTACTGGGTGCCATTATGGTGTACTCATGCCCTTCCTGCACATGTTTTTCGTGTGCGGATCCAGGTACCTCTCGTTTGCCTAATTATTAGTACAGCCGCAACAGCCTACCGGAGACTTCAAGGTACATCTACACACACCGCAGATCCTAGGAGTCCCCTTCTATCCTTTATATTGTTTTCCCTCCTTATCTCGTTAGACTATGTATAGGAGACATTTGGATAGCTTTTCATAGAGCTTGTGACTCGTGATTCCGATTTTGGAAAATATTGTGTATATTCAAGATTTGGTTTTACTTGTACATGCCAAGTGGCATTATACCATTACATAGTATTTAATGAAGTTTAATTGTTCAATTATCACTTTATTTTCGTTATTTTGACGTTATTAGGCTTACCTAGTTGTAGCGACTAGGTGCCGTCACGACGTATTACGAAGGGGGAAATTGGGTCGTGACAAGTTGGTATCAGAGCTCTAGGTTCATAGGTATCGTGAGTCACGAGCTGGTTATTAGAGTCTCGCGGATCGGTACGGAGACGTCCGTACTTATCTTCGGGAGGCTATGAAACTGTTAAGAACAATCATACTTCTTTGATTTCCTTGTCGTGTGAGTTATTGACATTAAAATTCTAAAATTCTCTATTCTATTCTTTCTCACAGATGATGAGGACCCGTACCGGGAGATCCGATGATTAGGCACCCGAGCCCCCTGCTAGAGCTGCCAGAGGCCGGGGCCAGGGTAGAGGACGACCACGCGGTGCAGCCAGACCACCTGTATGAGCTGCGACAGAGGAGCCCCCAGCAGCTCCAGCTGGAGGGCCGACACTGGAGGAGCATGTTCAGCACTTTTGCTCAGGCTGGATTGATTCCGATAGCTCCCGCCATATCTCAGGCCGGGAGAGGGGCACTGACTCCCGCATCCCGTACTCCTGAGCAGAGGGTCTAGGTTGATCAGACCCTAGAGCTTATTCATATGCCCCAGTGGCTCCGGTTCAGCATGAGACCAGGGTAGCTGCTTCTAAGGCAGAGCAACTTAGACTTGAGAGGTACAAGAAGTACCATCCACCCACTTTCAGCGGATTACCTTCAGAGGATGCTCAGGGAGACGCCCGTACTTATCTTCGGGAGGCTATGGAACTGTTAAGAACAATCATACTTCTTTGATTTCCTTGTCGTGCGAGTTATTGACATCAAAATTCTAAAATTCTCTATTCTATTCTTTCTCACAGATGATGAGGACCCGTACCGGAAGATCTGACGATCAGGCACCCGAGCCCCCTACTAGAGCCGCCAGAGGCCGGGTCTAGGGTAGAGGACGACCACGCGGTGCAGCCAGAGCACCTACATGAGCTGCGATAGAGGAGCCCCCGGCAGCTCCAGGTAGAGGGCTGGCACTGGAGGAGCATGTTCAGCACTTTAGCTCAGGCTGGACTGATTCAGATAGCTCCCACCATATCTCAGGTCGGGCGAGGGGCACTGACTCCCGCAACCCGTACTCCTGAGTAGAGGTTCCAGGTTGATCAGACCCTAGAGTTTATTCATATACCCCTAGTGGCTCCGGTTTAGCATGAGACTAGGGTAGCTGCTTTTGAGGCAGAGCAGCTTAGACTTGAGAGGTACAAGAAATACCACCCACCCACTTTCAGCGGATTACCTTCAAAGGATGCTCAGGGTTTTCTTGAGGAGTGTCACTGTATCCACTGCACTATGGGCATAGCGGAGACGAGTGGGGTTTCTTTTACCGCTTTCCAGTTGAGAGGAGCAGCCTATCAGTAGTGGCGTGCCTATGAGCTGAGTAGTCTGGACGAGGCAACCTCATTCACTTGGAGTCAGTTCTCAGATATGTTTTTGCGTGAGTATGTCCCTCAGAGCTAGGGGTGGACATAAAATCCGAAAAATCGAATTGGATCGAATTAATTCGGTATCTCGATTTCGGTTTTTTCGGTATTTCGATACAATTCGGTACTAAATTTTTTGTATTTCATTATAACGGTACGATCCTCGGTATTAGAATCTTGAAAATTCGGTATACCAAAATATCAAATTATTAAAGATGACCTATACACTGCACAACCCAAGATGACCCAAAATTTTATTTATCTAGGAGCCCAACCCAATAAGACTACCCAGACCAGACCCCAGTTAGGCAATTTACCTAGTTTCACACTTCAAAGTTTCAGTCTTTCACTTTCACTGACGGGCAATGGCTGTGAGTGACCTGTGAGAGAGTTGGTAATTGGAAACCTAAGAGATCGGCTGACGGGCGAAGGCTGTGACATGTGAGAGAACACAGAGAAGTGAGAAGTGAGAAGTGAGAAACAATCTTCAATTTTCAACTCTTCAAGACTTCAACAAGTTCGTAACTTTTACCCACCTATGCGAAACTGATTCAAACAAAGAAAATATCCCAACTTATTTTGCAGAAAAAGTGAGCTCAAATTATCTAAAGTTGAAATCTTTCAAAAGAAATGTGAAGAGAAATTTTAGAAAGACTTTGAGAGACGTAAGTCATAACTCACCTCTTCCGCTGATGTGTTTCTATTTCAGCAAAATTTTAGAAAGCCTTTCAGCGATCTATTTCTATTTCTAATAAAGTAATTGTTTGTGAAAAGCGAAAAGCAGCTGATGAGAATATTGATTCAGTGCAAAACCTTAATCTGAAGATACTAAGAAGAGATTTGAGATAGTTGAATTTTGTTTTCTAACTTAAATTTCATAAATACAATTGTTACTGTATTATGTCTTATAGTACAAAATTACAGAGAAAAACATAAAAGCATTTCCATTTGTGCAAAATAAAGCTAATGGGGAATTTCTGAGAATAAGAAATTTGTAATTGCATAACAATATTGAAATTGATTTGATTGAAGAATATATTCTTCTCTCTTTGAATTTATTTTCTTATAAAATGAACTGCAGCTAGAGAATAAATTTCCAACAATTAATATGATTTTCTATTAGTCCTCCTTTTGGGGTGTGGATTATGGTGTTTGATAGTTTTCCTCTTCCCCAGTTTTGTCTTGATGTTGCTTATTCTGTTCAATTGTGTAGACATGCTTATTCTGCTGCTTATTTGTAATTGCATAACATTTTGACTTGCTGCTGCCTTTGTTATTATGTTAATTGTGTAGACATGATGCCTCTGTTAAATGATCCAAATCCATTGATCCATCCAAAATTCCAAATACAGTGTTCTTTCTATGGTTGAATCCATACTAATAAATTCTTTAGCTTATTTGCAATTAGGCACAATTAAATTGTGAACTTATCTATTACTCATAATAAATGAGCTATACCAAACAATTATGTAATCATTAAGACTTTTATTTAATTCTTAATTTGTGTTTTTATTTGTTTTAATTTTGTATAGATGGCAGATGAAAGTAGAGTAAGTGATGCCGGTTCAAGTGAAAGTTTACCTATTACTAAAGATAGCAACACCAACATTATTGATACTCAGGATTCTAAGAAAAGAAATGTCATGCAACCTAGATCCGACGTTTGGAATCATTTTGATAAATTTGAGGCAAATGGGGTTGGTAAAGCAAGGTATAGATATTTTAAGCAAGCTTATGCTGCTAATTCATCTAGGAATGGCACAACAAGATTGAAAAATCATTTGACTAGATGCAAAGAATACCCACCTAACATTGATAAAGATAATAGTCAAACAAAGATAAATTTTCAATCTTGCCAAAATGATGG
The DNA here is from genome assembly GCA_005239505.1 of Nicotiana paniculata. Taxonomy (NCBI): domain Eukaryota; kingdom Viridiplantae; phylum Streptophyta; class Magnoliopsida; order Solanales; family Solanaceae; genus Nicotiana; species Nicotiana paniculata. Next base: position 24,208 of record ML343134.1, on the reverse strand, counting down.
AGGATCACAGTCAAAGAATTGTCTAAAAAGTTAGATATGTGGAAAACTAATATGATGAGTGATAAACATCTTCATGTGAGATGCATGACTCATATACTAAATCTAATTGTGCAAGATGGTTTGAAAGAAATTTATGCTTCCGTCACATGTGTTAGACACATTGTGAGGTATGTGAGATCTTCGCCTGCAAGGATCTTAAAGTTTAAACAGTGTTGTGCACATGTAAAGGTAGAATGTACCAAAACATTGTGTTTGGATGTTCCTACTAGGTGGAATTCCACCTGTTTGATGTTTAGATACGTCATAAAACTTTGAAAAGGCCTTTGACAAGTTTCATCTTTTTGATGATGAATTTTCTGCTTATCAATGTTCTCATCTTTGTGAAGATGGTAGTAGTGCAAGTCCTCTTGAATCTGATGATTGGGTGAATGTGATCAAGTTTCTTGCAAGATTTCACGAGCTCACAAAAAAAGTTTCAGGTTCACGTTATGTCACTTATAATTCTCATTTTGAGGATGTATCTGAACTTTATTGTCATTTGAAAATGTGTTTAGTTAGTGAGGATGAGCATTTGAGAAAAATGGTTGAGCGGATGCAAGAAAAGTTCAAGAAGTATTAGGGTGAACCTGAAAATATGAATAAAATTTTTATTGCTTCTGTCTTGGATCCACGTAACAAATTTGAATATGTAGACGGAGCACTTGAAGAACTTTTTGGGGAGGAAAAAGGAAAAAAAATAAATGATGAGGTGTATGCTTATATGAATTCTTTGTTTGAAGAATATCTAAAAAAGTATTCAACTGGATCTTGTCCTCAATCTCCATCTAGTTATACTTCATCTAATAACTCATCTAATATATCTAGTGGGAGTGTTATAACTGCATCATTAATAAGGACGAAGCTTCACTTGAAGAAACAAAAGGAAGACAATAGAAGTGGGGGTGCTAAATTGAAGTTGGATAAATACATTAGTGAAGAACAAGAGCCTTTTAGTGAAGAATTTGATATCTTAAGTTGGTGGAAAACACATGCTCCTAGATCTCCTATTCTTTCGGAGTTGGCTCGTGATGTGTTGGCCATTCCAATTTCTAGTGTGGCGTCGGAATGTGTGTTTAGCACCGGTGGCCGTATTCTTGATTCATTTAGGAGTTCATTGACTCCTAAATGTGTGCAAGATCTTGTTTGTGTTCAAGATTGGCTTAGAGAAGAGAAAAATTCTATTAGTGTAAAAGAAGACTTGAAGTATCTTGAGGAACTCGAGCTTGGTAAGCTTTAATATTTTGTGTGTATTTTAGTTCAAAATAATACATCATACTTGTTTTTTTGTATGACATATTTGTTCTAATTAACCTTAGATATGGAAAATAATAGAAGCACTAGTAGCATTATTTGAACTTTGATGTATAGTTGCAACTTGCAACATGAGTGGTAACTTTAATACTCTATTTGTTTGGTGATATACTTTTTTAGTTTTGTTTTATTATCAAAAAATAATATTCTAACTTATGATTTATATTTTTTTTTTGGTTCAAGTGCAATCATGCCCCGTGCTCCTAAAGTACGCTCTCATATTTAGGAACACTTTGAGGTGAAAGAAGATAACGGAGAAGTTCGCAAAGTAGAGTGCAAGCATTGGGTCGAGTCTATAATGTTCATCCAAAGAGGGATGACACAGTTGTTTAAGGAAGCATATTAGGCATTGTCTTGAGCGTATTCCTGAAATCCGTGTTTAAGAATTAAGACTAATTTGATTCGAGACTAATAGTGTGAACTTGAATTGAGGGATGCCCTCTCTGTTTTTGTTTTTTTTGTTGCACTGTGTTTAACTCTGCTGCTACTGTTAGAGTTTGTTGCTGCTGTTAATTCTGCTACTGTTAATTATGCTACTGTTAATGCTGATACTGTTAATTATGCTACTATTAATGCTTCTACTGTTGCATATATTTTCTGCCAAAAGATTACATTAAACTTGGCCATTTTCAGAGAAAAATTTTGCAGCCTGTTAATGCTGCTACTGTCGCATGTTTGTTGTATAGTGGATTAAGGCATTAAGCCACAAGAACATGAGTTGGCTCCAAATGCCAGCATTAGAAAATGCATCATGTCCATTTACTTCTTTCTGACGAAATGGCTGTTCAATACTTCAATTCATTGTATTTCTTGGCTGAACAGTTAGACAGGACATTGAAACATAGGAGAATTGTCACTCGTTAGTGTTGCTTATTTAGCGAATATTAAACCGAAATTGTACCAAACCAAAATAAGAATATTGAACCGTACTGAAATACTTTAGTACGGTATTTGGTATACACAATTGATAAACCGAATACCGAAATACAGAACCGAAATTCTTAAATACCGAACCAAAATACTGAATGTCCGCCCCTACTTAGAGCCTTAGGGATGCTTGGCACACAGAGTTTGAGCAGATGCACCAGGGTTCTATGACTGTGTCGGAGTATGCAAACTGTTTCAGTGAGTTGGCTCGACATGCACCGGCTTTGGTTGCTATAGTCAGAGAGAGGGTTCGTCGCTTCATTGAGGGACTCTATCCAGTATTCGAGAGACTGGTCATTATTCAGGAGCTCGTGCGCTATCAGCACGCCATGGTAGGGGTTTTGTGAGTCGCCCCGTTCATTCAGCTCTTCCAGCAGCCAGCGGTGTTCCAGCTCCTCCTAGGCCTCAAGAGCCTTATTATGCACCGCCCGTATCTAGTATGCGTCCTGCTCGAGGAGCTATCAGCACCCAGTCCAGCAAACCTGGTTTGAGCCAGTCACAGCCGTCGCGTCCTCCGAGGGGTTGTTTTGAGTGTGGTGATACCTGTCATATGATAATGGATTGCCCAAGATTTTGGAGGGGTGCACCTCCACGGACTTCTCAGACACCACGTGCTCCATCGGGTCCTCCGGCCATTCTTCCAGCCCCACCTGCTGCCCCACCTGCTCAGGCAGCTCGAGGTGGAGGTAGAGATCGCCCTAGAAGGAGAGGCCAGGCCAGATATTATGCCTTTCCATCCCGTTCAGAGGCAGTTTCTTGCGGTTCTATCATCACAGGTGTTGTTCTAGTCTTTCATAGGGATGCATCGGTATTATTCGACCCAGGCTCTACGTATTCATATGTGTCTTCTTATTTTACTCCACATTTGGGGGTATCTCGGGATTCTTTGAGTTCCCATGTTTCCTGTGGGAGATTCTCTTGTTGTGGACCGCGTATATCAGTCGTGTTTGATTTCTCTTAATGGTTTCGAGACCAGAGCCAATTTATTATTTCTCAGTATGGTACATTTTGATGTTATCTTGGGCATGGACTGGTTGTCGCCTCATTATGATATTCTTGATTGCCACGCTAAGACCGTGACGCTGGCTATGCCAGGCTTACCTCGATTAGAGTGGAGAGGTACCTTAGAGTATACTCCCCGCAGGGTTATTTCATTTATTAAGGCTCATCGAATGGTTGAGAAGGGGTATGATGCGTATTTGGCCTATGTGAGGGATGTCAATATTGATACCCCAACAGTTGAGTCAGTTCCAGTAATGAGGGACTTCTCTGATGTGTTTCCAGCTGATCTTTCAGGCATGCTGCCCGACATAGATATTGATTTGGCATTGACTTGTTGCCGGGAACTCATCCCCTCTTTATTCCTCCTTACCGTATGGCTCCTCCTGAGTTAAAGGAGTTGAAGGAGCAGTTGCAGGAGTTGCTTGATAAGGGCTTCATTAGGCCCAATGTGTCACCTTGGGGTGCTCCGGTCTTGTTTATGAAGAAAAAGGATGGTTCTATGCGTATGTGTATTGATTATCGCCAGCTGAACAAGGTTACAGTGAAGAACCGGTATCCATTGCCTCGCATTGATAATTTATTTGATCAGTTACAGGATGCCAGGGTGTTTTCCAAGATTGACTTGTGTTCTTGCTATCATCAGTTGAAGATTGGGGAGCCGGATATCCCGAAGACTGCTTTCAGGACCAGATATGGTCACTACGAGTTTCTTGTCATGTATTTTGGGCTGACCAATGCCCCAGCAGCCTTTATGCATTTGATGCACAGTGTTCCGGCCTTATCTTGACTCCTTCGTCATTGTGTTTATTGACGAAATTGTAGTGTATTCCTACACTCAGGAAGATCATGAGCAGCACCTGAGGACTGTGCTTCAAACTTTGAAGGAGAAGAGGTTGTATGCAAAATTTTCTAAGTGTGAGTTTTGGCTTGATTCAGTGGCATTCTTGGGTCACGTAGTATCTAGTGACGGGATCAAGGTCGATCCGAAGAAGGTGGAGGCAGTGTAGAGTTGTCATAGACCATCATCAACTACGGAGATCCGCAGTTTCCTTGGTTTGACGAGATATTACCATCGCTTTGTAGAGGGATTTTCATCTATTGCAGCAACTATGACCAGGTTGACCCAAAGGGTGCTTCGTTCAGGTGGACAGAGGAGTGTGAGGAGACTTTTCGGAAGCTCAATACAGCTTTGGCTACAGCCCCAGTATTGGTATTGCCTACATGTTGGGGGTCTTACACTGTCTATTGTGATACCTCGCCACTATAAAAAAACTGAAATTAGCTACGAACGTCGTCGCTAATCTATCGCTAAAGTGCTTGTAATTAACAGAATTTCTTGATAATCCATCGCTAAATGAGATTAGCAACGAATTTTTCTGTTTAGCTACAGAATTTGTCCGTCGCTAAAACCTAATTTTTTAGTAGTGCGTAGATTGGTCTTGGCGCAGTGTTGATCCAGGACGGTAGGGTGATTTCCTACGCGTCCAGACAGTTGAAGGTTCATGAGAAGAATTATCTTGTCCATGATCTTGAGTTAGCAGCTATTGTTCACGCCTTGAAGATCTGGCGCCATTATATGTACGGTGTTCCTTGTGAGATCTACACTGATCATCGGAGTTTGCAGAACCTGTTCAAGCAAAAGTATCTTAATTTGCGTCAACGGAGGTGGTTGAAGCTACTTAAAGATTATGACATCACTATTTTGTACCACCCGGGGAAGGCCAATGTAGTGGCCGATGCTTTGAGTAACCGGATGAAGAGTTTGGGGAGTTTGGCATAACTTCCGGCAACAGAGAGGCCCTTATCATTGGATGTTCAGGCCTTAGTAGCCAGTTCGTGAGATTGGACATGTTGGAGCCGAGCTGAGTATTGGCTTGCGTGGTCTCTCGGTCTTCTCTTTATGACCGTATCAGGGAGCATCAATATTATGACCCCCATATTCTAGTCCTTCAAGACAGGGTTCGGCGAGGTGATTCTAGAGATGTGACTATTGGTGATGATGGCATGATGAGGATGCATGTCCGGTTATGTGTGCTCAATGTGGATGGGCTTCGGGAGTTGATTCTTGAGGAGGCCCACAGCTCGCGGTATTCCATCCATCTGCGTTCCGCGAAGATGTACCGGGATTTGAGACAACAATATTGGTGGAGGAGAATGAAGAAGGATATAGTTGGATTTGTGGCCAGGTGTCTCAACTGTCAGCAGGTTAAGTATGAGCATCAGAGACCAGGTGGCTTGCTTCAGAGATTAGAGATCCCAGAGTGGAAGTGGAAGCGGATCACCATGGATTTCGTAGTTGGGCTCCCACGGACTTCAAGGAAGTTTGATGCTATTTGGGTGATTGTGGATCGGCTGACCAAGTCAGCTCATTTCATCCCAGTGATGACTACTTAGTCTTCAGAGAGGTTGGATGAGATTTACATCCGAGAGATTGTCCGCCTTCATGGTGTCCCAGTGACCATCATTTCAGACAGAGGTACATAGTTTACATCACGGTTCTGGAGAGTCGTACAACAGGAGTTGGGCACTAGGGTGGAGCTGAGCACAACATTTCACCCTCAGACGGATGGACAGTCCGAGAGCACGATTCAGATTCTAGAGGATATGCTTCGTGCTTGTGTGATGAGTTTGGAGGGTCATGGGACCAGTTCTTGCAACTTGTGGAGTTTGCCTACAACAACAGTTATCAGTCCAGCATTCATATGGAGCTGTATGAGGCCCTGTATGGTAGGCGGTGTCGGTCCCCAGTGGGTTGGTTTGAGCCGGGCGAGGCCCGATTGTTAGGTATAGACTTGGTCCAAGATGCCCTGGATAAGGTGAAGGTGATTCAGGATAGACTTTGCACAACCCAGTCCATACGAAGAGTTATGTGGACCGAAAGGTTCGCGATTTGGCATTCATGGTTGGAGAGTGGGTCTTGCTTCGGGTATCGTGTATGAAGGGCATCATGAGGTTCGGGAATAAGGGCAAGCTGAGCCCGAGGTACATTGGTCCTTTTGAGATATTGCAGCGTGTTGGGGAGGTTACCTATGAGATTGATCTACCTCCCAGCCTAGCAGGAGGCCATCTGGTATTCCACATTTCTATGCTCCGGAAGTATCATGGTGATCTGACTCATGTGTTGGATTTCAGTTCAGTCCAGTTGGGCAAGGATTTATCTTATGTTGAGGAGCCAGTGGCTATCTTGGACAGGCAGGTCAGAAAACTAAGATCAAAAAATATTGCTTCAGTAAAGTTCTAGTGGAGGGGTCATCTGGTCGAGGAGGAAACTTGGGAGACCGAGCGGGATATGCGCAGCCGTTATCCTCATCTTTTCATAGCTTTAGGTATGTTTCTATGCTCGTTCGAGGATGAATGATTGTTTTAAGAGGGGGAGGATGTAACAACCCGGACGGTCGTTTTGAGAGTTATAGCCCCCATCCCCTATTAACTGCTTTCCCCGTATCTAATTATGCTATTGTGTCTTGCTGGGAGGGTTCGTTTTGGTCTTTGGAGTGAATTAAGACGCTTAGTCTCTTAATCGGAAGCTTAAGTTGGAAAAGTCGACCGGATGTCGACTTATGTGTAAATGACCTTGGATTGAATTTTGATGGTTCCATTAGCTCCGTTAGGTGATTTCGGACTTAGGAGCGCGTCCAGAATGTGATTTAGAGGTCCATAGTAGATTTAGGCTTGAATTGGCGAAAGTTGGAATTTTGGCGATTTTTGTCGGCAGTGGAAATTTTGATATCGGGCTCGGAATGGAATTACGGAAGTTGTAGTAGGTTCATAGTGTCATTTTTGAGTTGTGTCTAAATTTTGAGGTCATTCGGACGAGATTTGATATGTTTCAATGTTGTTTGTAGAATTTGGAAATTTCAAAGTTCATTAGGCTTGAATCCGTGTATAATTCGTGTTTTTGATGTTGTTCGATGTGGTTTAAAGGATCGACTAAGTTTGTATGGTGTTTTAGTATTGGTTGGTATGTTTGGTTGAGGTCCCGAGGGGCTCGGGTGAGTTTCGGGTGCTTAACAGGTTGAAAATGGACTTAGGAGAATTTCTGAGTTGCTGGTTCTGGTGTCTTTCCTACAGGTCCGCAGGTGCGGCCCCACAGTAGCGAGATTGGGGTCGTAGATGCACATGTAGGCCTAGAAGTCTGTGGTCACAGATACGACGAGTGGGCCGCATGAGCGGAGCTGCATCTGCAGAAGGGTAGTCGTAGATGCGGAGAAGAGAAGGACCCAAGGCTCCGCAGAAACGGCAATTAGCCAAGGCTCCGCAGAAGGGGAAATTAGCCGTAGAAGCGCATTCGCAGATGCGGATGAAGGAGCGCAGGTGAAAACTCTGGAGTTTAATGAAAACTCGCAGATGCGGAGTCCCAGCCGCAGAAGCGGGATCGTAGATGCCGTCTTGGGATCGCAGAAGCGGAAATCGCTGGGCAGAAAAAGGGATTTTCGAGGGTTTGTAGTTCATATCACAAAAAGTTCAATTTGGAGCTCGGTGGAAGGCGATATTTTGAGAGATTTTCAGGTAGAACTATTAATTAACGATTCTTAACTCGATTTTGATCATATTTCATTAATCTATTGTTGTATTCTTTATCTAATTAAGGAATTTGAGTGAGGAAGTTGGGAAAATGGGGGAAACATTCCCCAACAAAGAATCTGAGTTTTGAGTGGGATTTAGGCATCGAATTGGATGATTTTTGTACGAGTGAACTCGTGAGTGAATGGATGTTCTTATTTGGTAATTTTTACTCGATTGCGAGACGTGGGCCCAGGGAGGCTTTTGAGCGATTTTTCCAATTTCTTGCTTTAACTTTGATTCCGTTCGTTAGATTAGTTTCTTGTAACTGTATTTATGTTATTTAATTGGTTTTGATTAGATTTGGCCATTCAGAGTCGGATACTCGTGGCAAGAGCGTAATTTCGGACTGATTGGAGCTTGGTTCAAGGTAAGTGGCTTGCCTAACCTTGGATTGGTACTATTGTTGTTATATGAGCGTTGTGTACGTGAGGTGACGAGTACGTACACGAGCTGTGTTGAAAACCCCAATTTTCATTAAAAATTAACCTATCTTTCCTCTTATTTGAACTTATTAGCTTGTGTAGACTAAAAAAGCATGCCTACTTGCCGTAACTGTTTACTTGAACTACGTGCAATATGTTTAGTGGTTTTACCTGCCTTCCTTATGTTTTACTTAGGATACATTGTAAGACTCCGTACCATAATTATTAAATCTTGTTGTTTGGTTGCATATTTTCTTTGAGACTACGGAACGGTATTCCGGAAGATCCCCCTGTACTGCATATTTACTTTGAGAATACATAATGGTATTTCGGGAGATCCCCCTTGTAATGTATATTTAATTTGGGACTACAGACGAAATTACGGGAGATCCCCCTGTACTTTATATTTACTTTGGGACTATAGAACGGTATTCTAGGAGATCCTCCTATACTGTATATTTACTTTGAGACTACTGAACAGTATTCCGGGAGATCCCCCTAAACTGCATATTTACTTTGGGAATACAAAACGGTATTCCGGGAGATCCCCCTGTACTGCATATTTACTTTGGGACTACTGAACGGTATTCCGAGAGATCCCCCTGTACTGCATATTTACTTTGGGACTACGGAACGGTATTCCGGGAGATCCCCCTGCACATTTACTTTTAGGACTACGAGATGGTATCTCGGGAGATACCTTGTTGAATTATTGTGTTCTGAGCTGTGTGTTCCATGATTTGTTTGTCGTTACATTTCAGTCTTTATTATTGTGATATTCCCTTTTTTTTCTTCATTATATATATGTTCCATAGGGCCCTAACCTGACCTCGTCACTACTCGACCGAGATTAGGCTTGGCACTTACTGGGTACCATTGTGGTGTACTCATGCCATTCCTGCACATATTTTTCGTGTGCAGATCGAGGTACCTCTCGTCCACCTCATTATTAGTACAGCCGCAGCAGCCTACCGGAGACTTCAAGGTACATCTGCACGCGACACAGATCCTATGGGTCCCCCTTTATCCTTTATACTGTTTTCCCTCCTTATCTAGTTAGACTATGTATAAGAGACAGTTAGATAGTTTCATATAGCTTGTGACTCGTGATTCCGAGTTTTGGAAAATATTGAGTATATTCGGATTTGGTTTTACTTGTACATGTCGAGGGGCATTATACCATTATATAGTATTTAATGAAGTTTAGCTGTTCAATTATTGCTTTATTTTCGTTATTTCGACGTTATTAGGCTTACCTAGTTGTAGCGACTAGGTGTCGTCACGACGTCTTACGGAGGGAAAAATTGGATCGTGACAGTTTCACGTGACGCGATTCACAGTAGGTACAAAAATAAACGAGTGCGCGACAATGCGACATTTTCAAACAAATTTCATAAATACTAAAAGCGTTCAAAAAAGTAAAAATGCCCAATAGGTTTAAATATGTATTAATTCAGATAATTAGGCTAATTATTAAGTTGAGCAACCGTGCTAAAACCACGAAACCCGAAAATGCCTAACACCTTCTCTCGGGTTAACAGAGTTCCTTATCCGGTCTTCTTTGTTCGCGGACCAACAAATATAGTCAATTTCCTCGATTTGGGATTCTAAAATAAGTCGGTGACTTGGGACACCATCAAATTATCTCAAGTGGAAACTCTGAATCTAATAAATAATATCATTTCGAATAATGTCACTTAAATTGAAAAAACTCTCTATCCTCCCCGGGAAAAAGGAGGTGTGACAGTTGGAAGGCTTGAAGATAGCGGTTTGATCGAAAAGTAGAAAAAGGACAAAGGAATGAGGCTTTTATAGGGAAACAACTGACGCTTTGCATTCGAAGGCAACATGTCGGTGAGCGACACGTGTCCGAAGTCAGAACAACACGATTGATGGGACGTTTCGGCTCCCCGTCGTAACTTATGAAGGAAGGAAAGAGTCATCTGTTTCCATCGTTTCGGCTAGCTTACTTTTTGAGAAACGAGGGGACTATCTGTATACTTTCGTTAGTTTATGTACGTATAGAAGTGTATAAAATAGTATATGAATTTAACGTTAAATACAAGAATTTTGGGAGATTTTAGCGCTTGTGAAAGTCGCAAATATTACAAATCACCATTAGTTGACGTATATTTACGAAAAATGCTTATAGTATGATAAAACCAAGAGTCCATGAGTGACGTCCATACTTTTCACCCCTAGATCTTTACTTGAGCCAAAGACAACAAGAAAATCAATTTTCATATATAAAATTAGGTGGAGACTGGAGATTACAATATAGATTATTTTGGACGATGAATAACAATAAAGGAGCTTAGGGGTTATGCGATAATACTCCTATATAATTAATATTGTGCTTTCCAATTGCTCTAACTATTTTTCTGTTAGAAAAAAAAAAAATTAATAAATAAGAGAAACACAGTGTACGTTACATAATTTACTTTCTCGATGAAAAATATTTTTGATATTCTATTTACATATCTCTTTGTATTTTTTTTTATCCCAACCTATGGAAAGGATAACTAAGGTAGTAGTAACGTTATATTCTCTCGTGTCCTTTATAAAATTTCCAAAGCTTGACTACTGGGGAATTTCAAACCTTTTTTATTCTTGATATATACGAAAATTCATCCAGCTTGACAAGTAGACTGGAATACGTCTGGCAAATCTTCTATCACTTCAAAATAAAGGAAAAATAAATATAATAATAGAATTAATAAAATGATATTGAATTTTATATTTGTGAAGAAGAATCTTATGGAAATATCTTTATATATGCTTGAATGAAAATTCTGCGATGCTCCTTTCCGAGAATCAGCAGGTACGATTTTTCGTACTGATCATTTTATGCAGCTAAGTTAGGAAATAATATATAATCAAATAAAGTCAGAAGAAAAACACAAGGAATGTTCAGATCTTGTGACGATGTTGAAGTCTCGATCAGCTATTTCTTAAAAAATCTCAAAACAGCTGTTTTCCTTGTTTCTCTCATACCTTAATTTCTGGGTAAACGACCACTAAGGACTGAGTTATTTCCTATTTTAATTAGAGGCCTACATGTGAAACCGATAAATGGTTCTAATCCGATAAACCGAATTAAATCAGAAAAAAAAATTGACTATGGTTTGATTTGATTTGGTTTGGTGTTGGAAAAAAAAAAACAATCATATTTGGTTTGGCTTGGTTTTAACTAAAAAAAGTCAAACTGAAACCAAATCAAACCGACATTAAATGTATAAAGTTCTAAATATATTTAATAATTTTTTTTTTATTTTAGTGTAGTTTTTATAAATATTTCTTAAGCTTTTGTCATAGTTTCATCTTTTAACGTATTATTTCAAGCTTGGGCTTATAATTTTTGGATGCTCCAATAAGTTTTATAGTTCATAAATATTAGTAACTCAAATAAATCTTAAATCAAAATCAAATCAATACTAATGCTAATAAAATATTCAATTCAATTGTACTATGAATGAAAATAGTGTTGAATATTTATTTCATAGTTTTCCCATGGTTAAGATAAAATTTATAACTTATTTTTCTTTTAGTTGTTGGTCATGTAAATAATAGTTACTTATTAGTCGTAATTTTAAATTATGTTTGTTTTCATTATGGCTTATTAATAATATTTATTTTATGCAATTTTATTATCTTTATTGTTATATTTTAGCACAATGTCGTGACTCATCTCATATTTACATTATTTTGTTGAAAAACACCTTATATAGTTCTGTCTTACTAAGATTAAAGAAATATTTGGAGCACAAATTTATGTTGTGCTATGAAGACTTTATGAAAAGAAAACCGAAAAAATCCAAAAACTCGAGATTAAAAAACTCGACTTTTATTGATTTGGTTTGATATTTAAATTTAATAACCCTATACAATGGTAATTAAAAATTTGAACCAACCCGACACACGCACAACTCTAGTTTAACTATGCATTTGTCTTCTCTCCAGTAGTATCGTTGATTAGTATTGATTGGTAACCCCAAAAAAAAATTAAGCATAAGTTATCTATAATAACATGTTAAACTGTTTCGGTAATGTTAAAAAAAAAATTCTTATATTGTCCATATATGTAATTTAAATCTCTCATTAATTTCCCAATTCTCTATTTTGCCCTCTCCACACGTTATGGGGTCTCCACATTTAAGATTTTCTTGTCCTTTCCATCTTTTAAGTTCGGTAGTTTGTCTAATTTTATTTACCTAATTAAGTGACTAATATTGAAAGGGTTTATTATAATAAATACTTTTCGTAGGGCTTCTTAGATTTGACGTTCTGCCGTCCAACAAATTGATGAGTTGGGGATAAATGACTTTTCTAGTTTATGTACATAGAAAAACCTCACTCCTTAAATATTTTTTTCGTTTGGCAAGGAATTAAGTTCAGCCCTTCAGGCTTCAACTAAACCATGATTCTTGATTTTTTTTTAAATATTATTTTCGATTCAATCATACAAAGGTATATATTTTTGTTGTTTTGGTTATAACTAAAATTTCTTTTAAACTAATCCATCGGTTAAGTAGTTGTTGGTACTTAGTATTTTAGTGGTTGCAAGCATTTTTGTATAGAACTAACTCTTGATCTCCTCCATCCATTTACCTAACAAAGGTTTGTTTTTGGAAAATTAAATATTGTTCTAACGAATTTCTTATTGTCGAGTAATATACCATCCAAATAAACAATAGTTGTTCTTCGTTTAAATTGGCTAGGTGTTGATTTCTAATTATCTACTACTAATTGTTTTTAACTATTGACAAGTCAAAAATATTTAAAAAGTATATCTCTAAAAATAAATAAACAACGACAATCATAGTTTTCTTTGACAAATTCTCAGCAACCTAGCTACCACACTACAAAAACCATCCCCACTCACCTTTTTCTTTTAATGAATAGTCAAGAAATTAAACTTCTATCCCATAAGCTTTCTTCTCTCCATCTTCCTCTTCCACCTCTTCTTTTCCAATCCAAATTCTTGCCTAAATCCAAAGGGGAAAATGCTAGGTATCGAGAAGTTATTTTTAGTGAAGAAATTAGCCGAGAAGGCTAAGTTCATAACTAGTACTATTTGTCGTGAGCAATCACAACATGTTGAGTACTTGCTTATTAAAGACAATGAAGAATGGTCTCTTACAAATTCTAAGTCCTCAACACCAACAGGAAACTTAGCTATCTACGTAGGGGAAGAACGAGAACGATTCGTGGTGCCAACGAGCTATCTTTCACATCCATTGTTCAAGATTTTGTTGGAGAAAACGTACAATGAGTTTGGCTTTGAGCAAAGAAATGGACTGGTTGTGCCATGCAGTGTTAATGCATTTCAAGAAGTTGTCAATGCTGTGGAATGCTGCAATGGGAAGTTTGATTTTGGTGAGTTGGTGGGGGAGTTTTTGTAGATATATGGATATATAATAGCATTGGTAATATAATGTTTTGTAAATTTAGATTACATTTCTAGTGCGACCATACAGCATGAGGAAATGGATCCCGAGCTTGGTAGAAGAGACATTAATTACTTAATTTCAAATTATTCTTTAGAATTTCATTGAAATTTGGTAGGGTAAGATTTTGTGTGATTTGAGAATCTCAATATTCTTAGTAGGTTCCCATTTGTTTACCCCATGAGGTAAACTACAACACGGGTGAGTTTGATAGAGTGATAAACCCGTATCACTTCGCCCATACAGTATATCAGTAGCCACCAGTATCAAACCACACAAAAAATTCATATGTGCTAATATCGCAATAACACGACATATTGACGCGTATCGCAAGTGCCCATAGGCCACACCTTTTCAAACCAACAATACTAATATCACCACAACACATAGTCCACGGCTCAATTATGATGTGTACAAGAATCTCAATAACAACAAGATGAAACAGAAAAAATAACTCCACAATTAACGATACTCAATTTAACAACAACTTCAACTAGAATAGGTTAATGGCTCTCAGTAACTTCAATTTCAATTAATTGCTTAAGAATAAATTCAATAATAAAGGTATTTCCATGAAATGACAACTTTAAATTGTAGTGTATGATATAAGCTAACAATGAAAGATATGGCATGAAATAGCAACTATGTGATATCATGTAATAGCAACTTCAAATAAGAATCATTCAACAATAAAAGAGGTAACATGACAATAAAAAAGGTAATAACTTTAAATATGCATATGAGAATAAACTTGACCAATAAAAGATAAAACATGTGCTAACAACTTCAAATAATGCATGTAAGAGTAAACATACATAGAAGGTATAAAATTGTGCCGTCCTCCAAATTACCTTACGAGAATGCGAAGGGATGTTCACGATGAACAACATCAGAGACCAGCAAATCAATAGTTCAAGACAAGAGGAAATGGCTCGTAGCCCATCCAAGACACACCCAAGATCATCGGGATCCCGTCCAAACATACTAACCAATCCCAAAACATAAAACGAACCTGCTCGAAGGCTCAAATCACATCAAACAATACCAAAATCACGAATCGCACATCGATTCAAGCCTAATGAATTAATGAATTTCCAACTTCTAAAACAAATGCCGAAACATATCAAACCAATTCTGAATGAGTTCAAATTTTGTATGCAAGTCCCAAATGACACAACACAACTATACCAACTCCGAAATCATGATTCGAACCTAATATCAATAAAGTTAACTCCCGATTAAATCTCTCAACCTTTCAAACCTTCAACATTCCAACTTCGTCAAAATGCATCAAATCAACCTACGGACCTCCAAATACAAATCTGAACATTTGCCTAAGTTCAAAATCACCACACAAGCCATGGAATTATTAAAACACAATTCTAGACTTGTCTACACAAAAGTCAAACTCCTGTCAACTTTTACCACTTAAGCTTCTAAAATGAGATCATCATTCCATATAAACTCCGAAACGCATGAAAAACACGCTAGTCATAATACAAAATACGAAGTTACTCGAGATCTTAAACCAGTGAACAGTACGCTGAATCTCAAAATAAGCTGTCGGATTGTTACAGAGTATTATACTGATGTAGATGCTAAGATGAATGTTCGACCATACAAAACTAAGTAAGATAAAAAAATGACCATATTTGTTAGATGATGCAAGTAACATGCATTGAAGATAAAATGAGAAGTTTCTCGAGAAGGCCTAAAAATATGGATGTCGACCTACAAATGCCGGTCCATAAATGTGAAAGGCAAAGTAAATTACATAATATATGCACATGAGTGTCTTTTATTTTAATAATCTTAGTAATTTTGAACATAAACAAATAATAATAATACGCTATTTGTTTTGATTTATGTGGAATAATTCGAATTTTGTGAGTCAAACTTCTTAACTTTGATCATGGATTCAGATATAAAATCTTTAAATTTTTTTATATATTTGAAAACTACGTTTAAAGTACGATAAGTCATAATAATTAATAACGAAAAATACGTAAAACATACATGAAAAAATGATTGTTAAAGAAATAATCATTTGACTCTCAGCATCCAAACGTGTCACCTAAATTGGAATAGAAGGAGTAACAATTTTACAATCAAGGTAATTTAGCTATTTGGATATTAAATAAATTACGTACTTTATTGAGTTTTTGTGAGTTTGTTCTATATCTTCATTTATATTGTAGTTTTTTGCGATATCAATTATGCTTATATAAGTATGCTTTAGTAGTAAGTCAGTTCTATTTTATTCTAATTTTTAAATTTAAATAGTAAAAAGGAAATAAATAAAAGAGAAAAATAGAGAAAATAAGATGTTAAAGGACAATATCGGCCTCCAATCTTCTTCAGTTTTAATCTGCACATTAAGGGGTAATTTGGATANCCCCCCCCCCCCCCCCCCCCCCCCCTTCTTCCCCGGCAACAAAGGTTCGTACTTTATCAAACTCTTTCTTGTTTTCCTTTGCGCTATATCGTCTTTGTTTACTTTCTAATGTACAAGTTCGTACCTGAAATTGTTTTTGATATATTCTCGGATCTATGTATCAATACAGTTATTGGGGTTATATTTTGGTTCAATTGTAGTGTGGCTTCCTTTGTTTTTAAGGTCCAATCACAAGTTTTTTCCTTTTATGAGTAATTTTATTTGGGGAATGAGTGTGCTTTTGAAAAGGAAGGTATCTGGTATGAAACTGTATACTTGTATTAGGTGGTATTTGGGATATCTTTCGTCATTTGCAGTTGATTAAGGTTATCTGTATTTTGGCTTTGAATGTAATATGTGCTTAGGATCGTGAAGTACGACGAACAATGCAATGTACTTTTTCTTTGTCCAACTAGTTTAATAACCAATGAATTTTTGTTCTGATTTTTTGAATTATTTGGAAGTTGGTCCAGTTTGGGGAGTAATAGTCTGACGTCTAGGAACTGACTTTGTATTTTCCTTCTTGTGATAATTAAGGGGTCTTTTGTTTTCAAGTACTATAAAGAAGCCTCCTCGTAATGAAATACTTTAGTTAATATTTAACCAAGTAGATCTAAATTAGCTTTTACAGCTTCTTTTTACAGGATACTAATATGAGGCGGAGAATGTAACGATCCGACTGGTCGTTTTGTGTTCTAGGACCCCGTGCCCCTAAATGAAACTCCCTTTAGCTGCTTTTACTGATTTATGACTTGCGGGGGCGGGTGGGTCGAGGTTTGGAGGAGTTTGGAGTGGTATAGAAACATTTAGTTCCTTAGGGTTGGCCTTAAATGCCAAGTTTGACTTCAGTCAATATTTTCAATAAACGATCCCGGAATCAAGATCCGAAGATTCCAGTAGGTTCGTATTATGATTTCGAACTTGGGCGTGTGTTCGAAATGGATTTTGGATGACCCGGGAGCGTTTCGGCGCCAAAAGTGAAGTAAGAATGTCTTTAAGTTCAAATTGAGGTTTAGGACGTATTTTTGTTATCGAGGTCCGAACGGTCGAGACCGGGAATAGTTCCGATATGCCATTTATGACTTGCTCGCAAAATTTGGTGTCATTTTTTCCATAAGTAAATTTTCTAACCTTGTAAGAGAGAATTTTTTCCATAAGTAAATTAAATAGTAATGTGTCATTGTTGTGGGGGACTACGTACGTGCGAGGTGACGAGAGCCCGTGCGTAGTAACTATTATTATTATGTTCGGGTAGTTAGGCCCACACCATGCCATGTGAATTTCATTAAATTGAGTTATATGCTTCGTAACTTCATTGTATGCAACTTTGTTTTCAAGAAAACCAAGAATTTGATGATTTAAAGGAATTGAAAGAAAAATGTTGTATTTGCATGCAACCGCTTCGTAATTTATACCCCGCCGAGCGGAGTGATTCTTTCCCCTACTCTTATGGAAGCGGGCCGTACGCCACAGAGGGTATTGATAGATGCATCTATGGTTCGCGTCGTTCGACCCTTCGGCAATGCACAATTGTTATTATTATATTGGCCCAGGCCGGATGTCCTTATTCCACTTTGCGGATGCTATTTGTCTGATATTGTTTATGACCGTCGAGCTATGAATTATCCTGGAGGATCGCACTGAAAACTTTTATATTAATGTTTCATTTCATATTCGGATTGTACTACGGTTCAATATCTATTTTTCTTACTATTCATGCTTACTTGTTGTCCTCTTTTAAATTATCACTTAAATACTCTGTTTGGACCCTAGTAAGTGTCAAGTCGACCTCTCGTTACTACTTCTTCGAGATTAGGCGGGATACTTACTGGGTACATATTGTTTATGTATTCATGTTACGCTCTGTACTTAATTGTACAGGTTCTGAGGCAGGTGCATCTGGATTCCAGTCCGGAGCTCGTTCCTGAGTTTTTACTGGTCGAGGCTTCACGGTGAGCTGCTCTTCTTGGCGATTCCAGCAGCACTCCAGAGCTATCCTTTTGTTATTTCTGTCTATACTTACTCGGATAGTAGGACAAACTTTTATTCTTTTGATATCATTATGCTAGATGCCTGTAGATTTGTGACACTAGTTCCTGGCACATACATGCTAGTAGATTTTATTTTGGAATGTAAAATTATGACTTCATGATTATTTATTTTGCATAAAATTTGTCTAAGTTATCCGTTTCTATTTAAATATTTCAACTAAGTTAAGCAAGTGGTGGAAAAATATTTTTGGTATACTACTTGAAATCACTAGTAAATAAAGGTTGGCTTGCCTGACGGTGGTGTTGGGCGTCATCGCGACCTGGGTTAGGATTTGGATCGTGACAATATGGTATCAGAGTTCTAGGTTCACGTAGGTCTCACAAGTTACGGGCAAATCCAATATAGTCTTGCGGATCGGTACGGAGACGTCTGTATTTATCTTCGGGAGGCTATAGGGTGTTAGGAGATCTCTCTTTATTCATCTTCTATCGTGCATTTGATGGTATAATAAAAATCTCACTCTTCTATTCTCTCACAGATGGTGAGGACGTGAGCAGCTGATGTTCCAGACCCGGGAGGGGCCGCTACCCCCATCATCTAAGGCCGTGGCAGGGGCCGAGGGAAGCACTGGCCCGAGGTAGGGGACGGAGGCGTCCCAAGACTATACCAGTCGCACCCCCAGCGGATCCAGTAGAGGATCTCATCACTGATGAGCAAGGCGAGGTGCCCGCGACAGATCCTGCCCCTTTGGATTTTACGACGACGCTAGGATTTCAGGAGGTCATGGGCCGTATGATGCGGTTCATGGACACCATGACTCAGGTTAGTTTATTTCCAGCAGACCTGACCACATCTCAGGCGGGGGGGGGGGGGGGAGCACAGACCCCTACTGCACAGGCCGTTAGACATGCAGCTGCAGTATATCAAACCCCGGATACACTGCCCGTGGGCGGGGTTCAGCCAGTAGCAGCAGCAGCACCTGAGCCCAGACCAGTTGTGGACGGCGATCCGCAGAAGTTATTAGACAGATGGACCAGATGGCACCCTCCTGTTTACGGAGGTGAGCTTCATGAGGACGCACAAGACTTTATTGATAGATGCAGGGACATACTGCACAACATGAGGATACTGGAGTCTCATGTAGTCGACTTCATTACTTTTCAGCTAGAGGGCAGGGCCCGTAGATGGTGGCAGTCCTATATTCTTGGCAGATCGTCAGATTCTCTTCCCATCACTTGGGAGCAGTTTACTCAGTTATTCCTGGACAGATATATTCCACCCTCTGAGAGGAAGAGCTGCAGTATCAGTTTGAGCAGCTGGAGCAGGGTCAGATGTTAGTGACCGACTACGAGGCTAGGTTTTCTGAGCTGTCTCGTCACGCACTCATGATACTTCCTACTGACGCAGAGAGAGTGCGAAGATTTGTAGCTGCGTTACATCCAAGCATTAGGGTCAATATGGCCCGAGAGGTGGAGATGGGGACTTCTTATCAGCTTGTGGTAGAGATTGCTCGCTGGATCGAGGGTTATCGGTCGAGGATAAGAGAGAGCAGGGTCAACACCAACAGTTCGGCCGCACAGAGGTGCAGGGCAGGCTGGTAGGGGTCGTCCCAGAGGTGGAGGCCAGGCAGGGGGAGCCCAGTAAGCTCCTTTTTAGTCCGATGGAGGCCAGTCATCCGGCACTCCAGCCACATTCTATGTTATTTCGGCCAGATCAGATGCAGTGGCCTCAGATGCTGTGGTCACATGTATTATTTTAGTATGCGGTAGAGATGCATTGATATTATTCGACCTAGGGTCCACTTATTCATATGTATCAGCCTTATTTCCTCATTCCTTGGATATTCCTCGTGAGCCCTTGGGTACTCCTATTTATGTGTCCACTCTTGTGGGCGATTCTGTGGTTGTGGACCGAATTTATCGGTCCTGTGTGGTTACCTTCTGTGGGTTCGAAACCAAAACAGATCTTATGTTGCTTGATATGGTTGATTTTGATGTTATCCTGGGCATGGATTGGCTGTCTCCCTATCATGCCATTCTATATTGGCATGCCAAGACTGTTACTCTAGTCATGCCTGAGTTGCCGAGATTAGAGTGGAGAGGTTCCTCAATTAGTCCCGCTAGTCGGGTCATTTCTTTCCTGAAGGCTCGACATATGGTCAAGAAGTGTTGTTTGGCTTATCTTGCGTATGTGCGGGACACCACCGCCGAGTCTCCGACGATTGATTCAGTTCCAGTAGTTCAAGAGTTTGATGATGTATTCCCTTCAGACCTTCCATGCATGCCACCTGATCGTGACGTTGATTTCTGCATTGACTTAGCTCCGGGCACCCAGCCCATATCTATTCCCCCTATCGCATGGCTCCGAAGGAATTGAAAAAATAGCTCGAGGAATTATTGGCTAAAGGGTTTATCAGACCGAGTGTATCGCCTTGGGGTGCCCCAGTGCTATTTGTGAAGAAGAAGGATGGGACTATGCAGATGTGTATTGACTACCGCCAGTTGAACAAGGTCACCATCAAGAACAAGTACCCATTGCCGCGTATCGATGATTTGTTTGACCAGTTGCAGGTTGTGCGGGTGTTTTCTAAGATTGACTTGAGATCGGGGTACCATCAACTGAAGATTCGGGACTTGGATGTTCTGAAGACTGCCTTTCGTACGAGATATGCTCACTATGAGTTCCTGGTGATGTCCTTTGGCTTGATTAATGTCCTAGCAGCATTTATGGACTTAATGAACAGGGTGTTTGGGCCTTATATTGATTCTTTTGTCATCATGTTCATTGACAACATTCTGATTTACTCACGTAGCTTGGGGGAGCACGAGCAGCATTTGAGGGTGGTGCTCCAGACTTTGCGGGAACAGAAGTTGTATGCTAAGTTCTCCAAGTGTGAGTTTTGGTTGGATTCTGTGGTATTCTTGGGGCATGTGGTATCCGGAGAGGGTATCAAGGTTGATCCTAAGAAGATTGAGGCGGTTCAGAGTTGGCTACGCCTACTTCAGCTACAGAGATCAGGAGCTTCTTGGGTCCAACAGGTTATTATCGCCGATTTGTGGAGGGCTTTTCCTCCATCGCAGCCCCTCTGACTAGGTTGACCCAGAAGAATGCCCCGTTTCAATGGTCTGACGAGTGTGAGACGAGCTTTCAGAAGCTCAAGACAGCATTGACCTCAGCATCAGTTCTAGTGTTGCCTTCTGGTTCTGGGATGTATACGATTTATTGTGACGCTTCACGCGTTGGGTTGGGTTGTGTGTTGATGCAGGAGGGGAGAGTTATTGCATATGCTTCACGACAGTTGAAAGTTCATGAGAAGAATTACCCTGTGCACAATCTGGAGTTGGCGGCGATTGTTCATGCTCTTAAGATTTGGAGGCATTACTTGTATGGGGTGCCTTGTGAGGTTTATACAGACCACCACAGTTTGCAGCACTTGTTTAGGCAAAGGGATATTAATTTGAGGCATCGCATGTGGATTGAGTTGTTGAAGGATTATGACATAACCATTCTTTATCATCCGGGAAAAGCGAACGTGGTAGCAGATGCCTTAAGCAAGAAGGCGGAGAGTATGGGTAGTTTGGCTTTCATTTTAGCAGGGGAGAGACCTCCAGCCTAGTGCATTCAGTCATTGACTAATCGTTTGGTGAGGTTGGACCTTTCCGAGCCCAGCCGGGTTCTTGCATGTGTGATGACTCAGTCTTCATTATTGGGGGAGATCAAGGCTCGGCAGTATGATGATCCGCACTTGGTGGCTCTCCAGTAAACAGTGGTTCAGGGTGGTGCCAAGGAGGTTTCTATTGGCGAGGATGGTATTCTAAGACTTCAGGGTTGCTTATGTGTCCCTAATGTTGATGGCCTAAGGGAGAGGATTCTAGAGGAGGCTCACAGTTCACGGTATTCTATACATCCTGGTGCTGCGAAGATGTATCGTAACCTGAGGCAGCACTACTGGCGGAGGCGGATGAAGAAAGACATAGTGGAGTTTGTGGCTAGATGTCTAAATTACCAGCATGTTAAATATGAGCACCAGAGGCCAGGAGGCCTACTTCAGCAAATGCCTATACCTGAGTGGAAATGGGAGCGCATCACTATGGACTTTGTAGTTGGGTTGCCTCGGACCTTGCGGAAGGTTGATGCAGTTTTTGGGTCATTGTGGACAGGTTGACCAAGTCGGCACATTTCATCCCATTAGCTACCACTTACACATCCGAGAGGTTGGTCCAGATCTACATTCGGGAGATAGTTCGGTTGCACGGTATGCCTGTGTCCATTATATCAGATCGAGGTCCTCAGTTCACCTTGCGCTTCTGGAGAGCCGTACAGAGTGAGTTAGGCACCCGGGTAGAGCTCACCACAACATTTCACCCTCAGACCGACGGGCAGTCGGAGCGGACAGTTCAGATATTGGAGGACATGCTCAGAGCATGTGTGATTGACTTTGGAGGGCAGTGGGACCAGTTCTTGCCTTTGGCCGAGTTTGCTTATAATAATAGTTATCAGTCCAGCATTGAGATGGCTCCATTTTAGGCCTTGTATGGTCGGCGATGTCGATCTCCCATCGGGTGGTAAGCTATATGGCACCGATCTGGTGAAGGATGCTTTGGAGAAGGTGAAGTTGATTCAGAAGAGACTTCGCACAGCACAGTCCAGACAGAAGAGTTACGTGGATCAGAAGGCGTGTGATGTATCATTTATGGAGGGCGAGAAGGTTCTGTTGAAGGTCTCGCCGATGAAGGGTATTATGAGGTTTGGGAAGAATGTCAAGCTGAGCCCGAGGTTTATAGGCCCATTTGAGGTGTTGAGACGAGTTGGGGATGTTGCTTATGAGCTTGCTTTACCTCCCAGATTATCAGGGGTTCATCCGGTCTTTCATGTGTCCATGCTCCGGAGGTATCACGCCAACTTCTCTCACGTGGTAGACTTCAGTACCATTCATCTAGGTAAGAGATTGGGTTACGAGGAGGAGCCAGTTGCTATCATTGACAGGCAGGATCGCCAGTTGAGGTCCAAGAGGGTTTCCGCTGTAAAGGTCCAGTGGAGGGGCCAACCACTCGAGGAGGCGACTTGGGAGTCCGAGGAGGACATGAAGAGCAGATATCCACACTTATTCAGCACTCCAGGTATGATTCTAGACCCGTTCGAGGATGAATGTTTGTTCAAGAGGTGGAGAATGTAACGATCCGACTGGTCCTTTTGTGGTCTAGGACCCCGTGTCCCTAAATGAGACTCCTCGTAGCTGCTTTTACTGATTTATGACTTGCGGGGACAGGTGGGTCGAGGTTTGGAGGAGTTTGGAGTGGTATAGGAACACTTAGTTCCTTAGGGTTGACTTTAAAGGCCTAGTTTGACTTCAGTCAATATTTTCAGTAAATGATGCTGAAATCGAGATCCGAAGATTCTAGTAGGTTCGTATGATGATTTCGGACTTGGGAGTGTGTTCGGAACGGGTTTTGGATGACCCGGGAGCGTTTCAGTGCCAAATAGTGAAGTAAGAATGTCTTTAAGTTCAAATTGAGGTTTAGGACGTGTTTTTTTGTTATTGAGGTCCGAACGGAATTCCGAGACTGGAAATAGTTCCATTATTCCATTTATGACTTGCTCGCAAAATTTGGTGTCATTCCGAATAGTATAGGTATGGTTCGTCATGTTGAAAGCGAACTTAGAAACTTGAAGCTCTTAAGTTTGATCCAATAGGTTTTGAGGTGTCATTTTTAGATTTAGCGTTGTTTTGGGAGTTCGGAAGGCTCGAGCGAGTCCGTATTATGATTTAGGACTTGTTGGTATATTTGAACGGGGTTTCGGGTGGGCCCATATGCTATTCGGGCATCGAGCGAGGCAAGAACCAGCCAAAAATGACTGCTGGTGCACCAGGTCTAGTGTGACCGCACCTGCGGAGGTCCAATTGCAGGTGCGAGACGGCTCCTGCGGTCCCAGCCTCGCAGGTGCGACTCCTGAGTGAGTTGCCAATTACCGCAGGTGCAGACCCCTTTCCGCAGAAGCGGAGCCTGTCACACCTCCTTTTTTATACGCCCCAAAAGGGGTATGGGAGTTTTTCCACTTAAAGTGAC
>ML343133.1:0-50639 GCA_005239505.1 Nicotiana paniculata | reverse complement strand
AAATATCCGAGAAAGAATTCACCAACGGGGGAAACCAAACCTTAGACCTTTATTATTATTATTTACAACACATTATTAGTAATTTCTAGTTTATTATCATTGTCAATAGAATTAGTAAAACATCACCAAGTTATATTAAAAAGTCTTGAGAGAATTGATTGAGTAAAAGTTGCGTATTCTGACAAATTAATTGATACGTAAATTTCATGTGGGATCGACTCTGGGTGTAATACCCCGAATTATATTTGCAACGCTCGCTTAGTATTTTATTAGACATAGTTGAGCGTGATCATTTACTAAAAATGTTGACTCAACTCAACTAAAACCAAATTTTAATTCTAAAAACTATTATTTCTTATATTTTCACATAAAGATTTCTGGTTTCACGCCTGGACTGCGCACGTAAATCGAGGTAATTAAAATTAGTCTTTTTATGGCTAATAAGCCTAGAACGGAGTCTTAATTCATAAAATGACCCCTTGGGTCATCACACTTAATTTCTTTTTTATTCAAGTTATGTTCATGTTTACATTTAATTTCCTTTAGATTTTAGAAATTTTTTACATATATATTTCTTTTTCTTAGTTAAGTTGTATTGGGCTTTAGTTGCTAGGTTAGGGGCCGAAATCCGGGGAAGTACACAAGTAGCCATTTTTAGGACTGCTATTTAGGTTTAGCCAGTACTTATTTTGTCTTGAAAATTGGAACTAAAAATTTTAACTTCAGGATGGCTACCTGGTCTCATTTTTACTCGAAATATGTGAGTAACTCTATGAGTTTGGGCCTTGTTATTCATTCCATGGTTCCTATCCCCCAAAACATGGAAATGACATTAGGTAGCCACTTTTAAGCATGATTTAAAATATATTCACAGTTTATAATATATTTAAAAATTAGCCACTTCGCTCAAACTTCAAGACACGGCGTCTTAAAGTTTAAAGCTCAAAGTTAAAATCAAATTTCAGGACATCGTATCCTAAAGTTCGAATATTGTGTCTAGAAATTAGAATTTATGTCCAAAAGCTTAAATTAACAATTTAAAATTTCAAGACACTTAGTCCTAGAATTTCATATGAGCAGTTCAGAAATTCAGGACACTTAGTCCTGAATTTTAAATTAATAGCTCAAACATTTAGGACACTAAGTCCTGAATTCCAAATTAACAACTCAAAAATTCAGGATACAATAATTCATGATACTTAGTCCTGAAGTCTAGGCGAATTAGCTAATATTTAAATATATTGTAAATTGTGATTATATTTTAAATTACATGCTTAAAAGTTAATGCATTTCGCCCCAAAATGCAGTTTGTTTTGGGCCTCAGTTTTTTTCCGTTCGTCTGGATTCCATCCATTTCTAGGTAATATATGTACATTTTAATAAATTTCTTAACAAAAATTCGGTTGAACCCGTATTTGAACTTCTACGACCACCTCTAGTTGAAATTTCTTTATCTTTAATTCGAAATTTTGAGTTCGAGCTTCAACGATGAAAAACTTCACAATAAAGAGCATTTAACCTTTTAATGAGCCTACCCGATACAAATTCAAATTAATCGAGTTGTACTCTCAACAATTGAAATTAAACTTTTTTGGTTAATAAACAAGCACACTAACTTATCAAATGTTCGGCACAAGAGGCCTCTTGAAACTGATCAATAATTTTGGAAAACCTCATAATTTTTAATCATTTATTTATGTTATCCAAACAACTTTTTTCTTCACTTTGGAAAACTTTTACGAGAAAAAGGATAACTATAATACATTTAGCTATACAAATGACAAAAGTGAAGGAGTCCACTATGTAGAATTTTGTCACAAATGACCGACCATATAGTTGTTGGGCATCACATGATCTTTAAAAAATTTGTATACCTCGGGGGCGTTTCGACATAAGAATTATAAAATTCCTTAAAAGTGAAAAGTATTTTCAGGTGAAAATGATATTTGAGAATTAGAATTGTGTTTAGACATAAATATAATTTTGAGTTGTTTTTAAAGTGTTGTTGAGTAATTTGAGTGAAAATTTTGAAAAATAATTTAGTTTTTAAAATTTTTGAAAAATTCCAAAATTCATTTTCAAGTGAAAATTAAAAATTTTATGGCGAAACACTTATCGAAAAAAGTGAATTTCTTTTTAAAAAAAGTGAAAAGAATCTTATGTCCAAATGGGCTCCTCATTTTTATTATAGCTTCAATTTTGCACTTTTCGTACCTCCGAAGTGGGTAGTCAGTTGCTTTTTGGCTGTTTCTGGAAATGAATCATATAATCACTTAATGATCCATGAAACAACCTTTTTCTTTTAAAGGAAATTATATTAAATGGGGAATAAAAAATTATGGAATACAGTTAAATATATATCTCTATAACAATTTCGTTTGTTCCAATATTTTTTGTGCATTATAATTAAGTATTATTACTATTATAGAAAATAAACATAACATCAAAAATTTGTTTAAAAGAAAGCTTAACCGCTATAATAAAATACTATTATAAAGAAATGTGATTGTACAAATTTATAAAGACCTAAGTCTCACTTTTTATTATGAATCCTTCCCGTTTCCTATTATGAAGTTAAATTTCTTTTTTTGTTTAACAATTCTGATTCTAATTCAGATTTGTGTCAGGTAATCGATTAATTCAAATGTAATCCATTAAAAAGACTCTACTGATAATCTATTCTTCGGTCTCAAAACTTTGATTAAGAGTAAAATCTCAACTATCCCACACTACGTTAACATTATAAATTTCAACAATATTGTTTTTTACTGCGTTTTTATATCTTCTGTTGCCTCTTTATATTCATATTTATTCATAAATTTTCCCCCCCAAAAGTGTAAGTGCATGTTGGTCTTCATTTATGTTACTATTTTCAAGAGTAAAGTAATTTTGTATTTATAACAGAACAGCTTTTGTTAATTGAGAACTCTACATTAATTATTTTGATTAAGTTGTGATTCTTCCCTGCACCCTAATGAGTAAATTATATATAATTCAGCCTTTGCTTTTGGTTCTCTTCTCCTTTTGCTTTAAATTTAGATAGGAACGAACCTTTACCTATACACCAAGCAAACCTCAACAAACAATCTTCTTCTTCTTTCTTTTAATTTTTATTCTTCAAAGCAAATTCAACAAGCAACATTGAAAGTTAACTCTCATTCTACCCGCACACGGATTGATGAGTTCGGTCTCTAAGATATTTAGCATTTAACCAATTGTACATTTAAAGGTAAGAACTCTGATATATATAATACTTAATGTAAATTTTAATCGATTTTTAAATTTATATCCTACGTTAAAAACACTAGGTTCGAATAACACCTGCTGCCGATTCGCTATATCTACCTCACAGGGCGTCTCAATAAAATCGGTGGCGTAAAAGCCAAACCTTGTTCACATTTGATACGCATAAAAACAGTAAAAAGAGAACATATTTATGTCATGACGACCTTGCTGTTGAATATCGAAGCATTATTTGTCTTTAATATAAGCAAAATATCTTAGTTATAACAGCAAACACCAAAGTTATTAGCTTTCCCAAAATTTACTACTCCTCATTTAGTGGATTAAATCATCTCTATTAATAACAAGACTGTGAAAATCAAATGGTGCAGGTGTAGGAAATTCAAAGTATGAGTTGGCATTTATGAAAGTGATAAAAAGTCTTTAGTTATTTTTAGACCTAAGCTAATTTCTCACACAAGCTAGCTAGGAGAAGCATTATCCTTTTTCAGTATAACTTCTCTTAATTTAAAGTGTAAATAAAAATATTTTTTACTGTCGAGTCACCTAAATAATAACTACGAATTACTCCCTACGTTCACTTTTATTAGACATGTTTTGACTTTTCACGCCCCTTAAAAAATAATAAATGAAATGCATAATTTACCATGATACCCATATTAATTGAAACATATTTTATTGGATTTGAGAAAATAATTTGAAATGTGTAATAAATACTGTGGGTATAACAGGAAAAAAAAATTGTCTTCTCCTAATATGCGTAAAATGACAAGTAAAAATAAAATATATTTTTAATATACATACCAAGTAAAAGTGAACGGAGAGAGTATATGTTATCGTCTATTAAAAGAGGAATAAGTTTATAACCTAAAATGAAAAACTACATGCTTCAACAAGTTTGAACACACGATAATATACATTTTTCGATAGCGTTAAGTATATATAAGTTAAATCTTTTTTACAATTTAGTCCAATATGCTAAATATCCTAAACATACAGGTGTTAGGTAACTATTTTCAAACTAGACTAACCACCCCAAACAACTTACTACATTTTTAACAAATGACAAAATTAAAGTACCAACTGCATTATTTATAAGCAGAACTTATAGCAAGAAATCATCCACAATTACTGAATACCTTTATTTGGGAACTAATAATGGTTAGATTAACACAGTAAGGTACAAACATTGAAGCACATGGTGCAATACTTTTCAAATCATATGTGTAACTAGAGGCGGATCCAGGATTTAAACTTTATGGATTCAACTAAACCTGTTGGTAACCCTGTGCTTCTGCCCCTGTATGTAACTATGAAAGGGAAATGCTGCCTCGAGTAAACACTTATGCATATCCTTTGTTTACACCAAATTAATATAACTTTATTATGATTAACTAATAAATAAGGCAAAAATATATACTTAATTAACCACACTTAGATAGAGTACACACAAGGGGCATAGGCACTTTATCCATAGCGGTATCACGTGACACCGCTTCGTCAAAATTTATTATAAATATATATGTATAAATAATAAGAAAAATGAAAATATTGAATATAAATATAAAAAATAATATCGCTTGTTGTTATATTGATTTATTTATTTGTTCAATTTTTCAAATGTTAACGCCGCGTACAAAAATTTCAGCGTACGCTACTGAGTACACAAATGATACATATTATGTTATTATTGATTAAGGGAGGTTGGGTCTTCCTTCTCAGATTACAGAAATTCATAAAAGTGCGAAGAATTTGGTAATTACCATCATTAACTCAAAGTAATATAATTAATGATTCTTATTCAAAGTTCAAACCCCTAGCAAATGCTTAGCTCTATAAATACAAGAGAGAGGGCATTGTTGAAAGCATATATCTAGTATTATTTGGAAGAAAAAAAAAATGAATTTGTAACTTTACTTCTTATAAATAAAATAACCTTGTAACGCTTTTTCCTCCTTTGAATTTTCACACCTTAAAAAAATCATACAACATTTGCTTCTTGTCTCTGCAGAGGTATGCATATTTTCTTCTTTTAGTTCTTCTTGTTTTATCTTGGCGTTTATATTCTTCTATGGCAATGGTAAAAAAAATGAACTTAATTTATATATACTGACGGTATAATTTTTTTTGTATTATTAGAGTATTTTAACTTGTGATAGCAAGTTAGTTACCGTGTTTATATATTATTAATACTTATCAAGAGATTTATCTGTAATTACATAATAAGTAATGTGATTATTTAAATGCAAAGAATATTAAACTCTAAGGAACATAATTACATATATATGATATACTAAGGTGTTTTTGCAGGGAGAGTGAAAACTGCAAAAGAGTTGGAAAAATGAAGAAAGTTGGGAGGAATAGAGAATGGAGGTTTGTTGTTGGATGGTTGGGCATTTTGCTTCAGCTATTCTTGCTAATTGAATGTAGAGCAACAAGGTATAATTCAGTTATTTATCTTTCTTTTGGTTTTAGTTTAAATCTTTATTTCCATTATCAGTAAAATATATAATATACTATGCTTGTCTTGTTATCTTCTCTATTCTCTCAACTTATGTTTTCTTAGTTTGCTTAACATATTGTAGGAAATGGAATTCTTGGATTTTGTTTGAGATGATGAATGAGAATATAGAGAACTGGAACTTTTTTTTTTTCTTTTTTTTTTTTGGTTTAATTTTGTTGCTTTTTCTCTGCTAGTTTGTTTTCAGGTAGTGCTGTTATCTTGTTTTTTCTTTTTGGTTTAACTATTGTGTATGATAATTGCTAAACCCATAGACCCGACTTGACTAATTCAGATTCGCACCAAGTGCACTAAAAAGTAAGTAAAATATTCTTCTGAATTTCCAGTACTTTAACCCAAGAAATCCAATTAAGGTGGAGAGATCTCAAGAATTATAAAATATATATATACTTAGTGGTATCTATTGAAGGGGAATCTTGGTGTAACTGGTAAAATTGCTGTCATGTGATCAAGGGTTCAAGACGTGAAAACAGCCTATTACAGAAATGTATAAGACTGCATGCGTACAATAGACCCTTGTGATCCTGTCCTTGCTCGGACTCCGTGTATAACGGGAACTTAATGCACCGAGATGCCCTTGACTTAGTGGTACCTATTGAACTTATAGTTGAAGGGTCATGGGAAGGACAATGTTCACATATCTTTTTGGCTTTCTGTTTCTTGTTCTTGTTTCTTTTTATCTTTCCTTTCCTTTAACAAACTTAAAAAGGGAGATTTTATAGACTATTTAACCACATATCGAGTGAGATGACAAACTAGCTATATAAAAAAGGGAGAATTTCACATAAGTACAATTCATACACCTGAATTGCAATATAATAGTCTAGATATTACTTTTTAAACTTATAGTCCAAATATAATAGGCTAATTTCCGAAAAATAACTTATTTCACAAAAACGGCTTATATCACTTTGCAAATCTTTATATAACCAGTTGTTTTTATTTTCTTGATTTCCTTTGATTATTAAGCATTTGATAAAAAAATACAAATCAACCACAATACAACTCAAAAATCCTGAATAATACATATTATCTGAAGGCAAGAAATTCATACACTTTTATGTGCAATTGCCAATCCAACAGGATAAAAGAAACTGTTACATATTTATGATTTTTTATCCAAGCTTCGAGTTGTAGTAGAAGGTATTGGATGATTCAACTCGCCAATAGGTTAACGATTTTGCGCCAGCGATTCCGGATTTAACACCAGACAAGATACACCCAATTTAAGATTCAGATATATGTGTATTTTCATTTTTCTTTCAAAATCTTCAATATTCTCCTGCTTGCCACCATTAGACTTGGCGGGCTTGGACGACGGAAGAGGAGCCTGAGCCTTTCTTCAAGCCACTGATGGCAGAATTGCGTAGGGTTCTGTGTGGGTTAGAAAGAAAGAAGCGAGAGGCGGCGGGGAGAGAACTTGGTGTGCTGAGAATGAAGAAAGAAGAAAATAATAAAAACCCTAGAAGTGTGTCTTTACAAATGTGCTAAAGGCTGAAATTTTTTTTTCAAGTTGTATACAATATGAGCTAAATCGGGTAAAAACTTTAAATGTGGGCCATTTTCGATTAGACTGTTAGGCCAAGTGACAAGGGCCGTAATTCTTTCTATAAAAATGATAAGTGACAAAAAGAAAGAAAAAAAAAAGGGTTTGATCCAAAATATTTTTCTTCTTTCTCCAACCAATTTTCCCCCACATATTCGTTTTGGAGCTCGAATAATCCAGACTCGCGCAATGAAGTTAGAGAAAAAATTTAAAACCTCCGATTAAGAATGACGGAATTCGATCTTCCCACCTCATCACCACAACCGTTAGTGGTCTCCAACCAGTTACCATATTTACATGTGGACCTCTCACTTTAGGACATCCTAAGTTCAAGGCACACAAGTTGTCTTTTTTCTTCTTTTTTCTTT
Source organism: Nicotiana paniculata (assembly GCA_005239505.1). Classification (NCBI taxonomy): domain Eukaryota; kingdom Viridiplantae; phylum Streptophyta; class Magnoliopsida; order Solanales; family Solanaceae; genus Nicotiana; species Nicotiana paniculata. The sequence continues at coordinate 42,961 of ML343133.1, read as the reverse complement.
TCCCCCCTTTTAGTACCGTCATTGATGGGCGCATGACTTAGTTTTCTTCTGCTTAGGGAAAGGTATGTCTTTTCTTTTCGAAATAATGTTAGCGCTAATTTTATTCCTTAGGGTTTAGTGAATAATGCTTTGTAGCTTTAAATTATTTTAAAGTGATTATGCTCTACCATAATTAACCTATTAATATATGGGTCCCCTACCTTTTTCCAAGAAAAGAACTTATAGAAAAACTGTTCGGTTAAACTAGCCCAAATACACTCTTAACATGGTGTGATATTGTCTACTTTAAGCCAGCCCGTACGATTTTTCCCAAAAAGTCTCACACTATTAAAAATTTCTTACACCTTATATGTAGGTTCCCAATCTTTTCAGCTACTAATATGAGACTTTATTCGCACACCCTGCAAAAACAAACAAAAATATTTAGTGGTTCAAGAATTAGTCTAATATAGCTATTGGCACCCGGTGCACTTGATTGAATATTGAGTTATTACCTAGAGAAATATGGATTAATCTCACTTAATACTTTTTTTAAATACATTTTTTTAGTGGAACACTCATGTTCAAGAAATTCTAGATCCGTCTCTGCTTATCACATAATTTTTATTTTTTTTTTTTGGTTTTATGTATTTGTTTTTCAGGAGAATTACCAAGAAGAACAGCCAATTGGACTTGCAATCCTTATACCCTCCAGTACAATTACATAAACTGAATAATCATGTAATAACCTCTACAATAATTCTTTCCACCTTATTCTACTGTTTTTTTTCTTCACATTACTCAAATAAATTAAATGATCATAGAAATTTTAATTATTAGTAGATGCATTGACTTGTAAATTAGTACGAATATTTTTTACATAAATAGCCGGCTGAATTTACTATTCACCTTTTTAGCTGATATACACAACATTATACACTGATTATATATAATTATATACATATTATACATAGATTATGTATATCATTGACTATTTTTAGTTTAAGTTGAGTGAACGGTTATTTAGATTAATTCTTTTTTTTTTCTTTCGTAGGTTTTGGTGGATAATGGCTTGTTCAACATCACATTTTCTGTTCCTGGGGGAATGGTTATTGCTATACAATACAATGGCATCGATAATTTATTGGAAAATGAAAATAAAATAAACAATAGAGGGTACGTTAAGTCTTCTGAGCCGTCTATATATTTGCTCCTTTTTAGGGTTCAATAATGTTGAAATAATGATACAATAAATTATAGGTATTGGGATATTGTTTGGAATAAAGCAGAAAAACCAGGAATCATCTATGACAAGTAAGTTTGTTTTTTCCTTTTCTGAAGTTCTAATTTTTGGATTTTTTAATTAAAAAATTAAACTCATTTATAAAAATTTTACGGGCTAGTCACTTTTTAGACCATTTTTTTTTTATAATAGCCCGTGTTTGGTTGAAAATTAGTCATTTTAATGATGAAATACCATGACATTGTCAAGAATTTCAAATTCAAACAAGTGAAAAAATTCATAACACTGTTCCGATTTTTGAAATCCATGATAGTGTCATGGATTTCGAACTTTAAAAAAATTAAAATTCCATGCAACGTCCTGAATATCGTCTTAGCATACTATCACGGAGTTTCATTTTTCAAGTTCAAAATCCATTATATTGTCATGAATTCCCAAAATTGGTTATTATTTCAATAACTTTTGAATATGTGACTATTTTTTAATTAAAAAATACGAAAATTGAATATTTTTGAACTTTACTCGAAAGTGAAGAAAATTTCAAATTTTATGATTGTAGACTTGAAGGAACAAACTTTGAGGTTATACTTCAAGATGAAAATCAAGTAGAGCTTTCATTCACAAGGACTTGGAAATCTTTAAATGCCTCAAGTCTTTCTATGAACGTTGACAAAAGGTGCAGTGTAAGTCTTTAATCTTTGCCTTAATTACCACTAATGTCGACCATTTGCATTTTATTTACTCACACAGAAATATTAAATGCCAAATATTGGAAGCTCACATAAGGTGTACTCGATATAATATTAAAAAAAAGAAAATCTTTGATGAATTTACTTTTTAGTGTTTGGTCGCTTTACAACAACAACAACAACAATCACCTAGTATAATCCCATAAGTGGAATTTGGGAAGAGTATAATGTACATAACCTTATCCCTACCATGGAAGGGGCAAAGAGACTGTTTCCGATTAACCCTCGGCTAAAGAAGGTGAAAGAATCTCTGATAACAAGTAATAGCAAGACAAATAATTAGAAAACTAAATCAAAAATAGCAACAGAGAATATGAAAGAGGTACCGATAACAAGTAATAGTAAGACAATATATTTGGAAAACTAAATCCAATGCAGCAAACGAGAATATGAACGAAGTACTGCTAGCAAACTACGGAATTACCGATAGCAAGTAATAACGAAACAAGACATGCGAATATAGCATACTAAGGAAAAAAACATACCATACTAGCACTAATACTAGCGAACTAGAGAAGACAAAGGGAAACACACGACTACCTACTAATCTTCTACCCTAATCTTCAACCTCCACACAATTTTATCTAGGGTCATGTCCTCAGTTAGCTCAAGCTGCGCCATGTCCCGCCTTATCACCTTTCCCCAAGACTTCTTTGGCCTACCTCTACCCTCCTCTCACCTCTCAAGACCAACCTCTCACATCTTCTGACTGGGACATATGTGTTTCTCCTCTTAACATGTCCGAACCTCGCCTCACGCAAGTGTTTGGTCACTTTAAATTATCGAAATCATATCATTTATAGGCGCAAGCCATTTTTTTCTACTAGTATCTCTATTTTCATTACAAATTACTTGCTTCGAACAACTTCCCGACTGTTGTTAACCTTTTAAGTATCATATATTACGTAATTTTATATCTAACCATATACTAGAAAATGATTTCTCAAAATAATAGCATATAACATATTTTTCGCGGAAAGCAATTTCCTGCATTTGAAATGACAAAATCAAGAAAGATTATGTGAAATTAATGTTTTTCCTTCACTAATATTTTGTTTAATTCTTGTAGGTTTATAATTCTCCGGGGTAATAGTGGTTTTTACTCCTATGCAATTTTGGAACGCTTGGAAGGATGGCCGGACATAGATGTCTACCAAGGAAGAATGGCTTTCAAGCTTAATGAAAAATTGTATGTAACAAGTAACCATTATTAGTGTCCTCGTAAAGGGAATCCGATGCACTAAGATCCCGCATGTGCGGGGTCGAGGAAAGGGCCGGATCATAAGGGTCTATTGTACGCAATCTTACACTGTATTTTTGCAGGAGGTTGTTTCCATGGTTTGAACACATGACCTCCTGGTCACATGACAACAATTTTACCAGTTACGCCAAGGCTCCCCTTCTATTAGTGGCCTTATGTGCAAATCCGAATTAGTCGGGTTCAAGTTCTGAAAATGAAAAAAATTGGATGGTTACTTAACTTTTACTTTACTGCTCCAAAATCACTAAATTATTTTTTGAAACAAAAAAGGTTTTCAAAATTTGTTTGAAGTATCACTACCTTAGTGTTGGCTATGGTTGTAAAATAAATAGTTTGCCAACTTTTTGGGCAGGTTCCCATATATGGCTATTTCAGATGAAAGGCAGAGGATAATGCCCACAGCTAAAGATCGAGAAATGGGCCGAGAGCTTGATTACCCAGAAGCTGTACTTCTTACAAGCCCAACTAATTCTTTCCTCAAAGGAGAGGTAGATTTCTTGATTATTCTGAATTTAAATTCATTTTTCACTTCTTAACTACTACTACTACTACTATTACTAGCTTTATCCTTTTCTTTCCTTTCACATTTGATTTTAGTGCTTCTAATATTTTGTTTTTTTATCTTTACACAAATAATCAGCGGATTTACTATTTACTTTTTCTAGTTGGTATACATGAATTATACACCGATTGTATATGGTTATATATATTACGCATGAACTAAACATATAATATATATTCTCCGACTATTTTTAGTTAAAGCAATTGGGTGGGTGATCCTGAGTCAAGGGTCTACCAAAAACAACCTATTTTCCATTTTAAAGGCAGACGTAAGGTCTACGTACACTCTAGTCTCTACACTCCTCCCTCCCTCCTTCCCCTCTCCCCCTCCCCCGGAATTCACTTGTGGGACTATACTGAATTTTTTTTTTTTTGTTGTTATTGTTGTCGTTGTTGTTGCTGCTGCAATTGAATGGGTGAATATTTAGGTTAATTATTCTTTGTATTTTTTTTATTCTAGGTGGATGATAAATATCAATACTCTCTTGAAGACAAAGATAATCGGGTCCATGGGTGGATAAGCCCAAACCCGAGAACTGGATTTTGGATGATTACACCTACTAATGAGTTCAGAACAGGTGGGCCTGTTAAACAAGACCTCACTTCTCACACCGGCCCAATAACTCTATCTGTAAGTATATCATATGTAAGATATATATCCTTTTTTTTTTTTTTAATCCATATTTTAAAATGATGCTAAAGAATTTTATGAATAAAATCATACCATTTCTTGAAAAAAAAAAAATTTACATAATTTTGATTTTACCCTATGGGAAACACCTAGAATCCGCATTGTCATTGGCGAATGTAGCCTTTGTGCCGTGAATTAAATCGAATCGAGTATTTTCGATGTATGCTTTAAATAGTATGTGAAAAAACCATTATAATTTCAAAAAATATTAAATTTAAACTTATAATTTTAAAAGTGAGATGAATTCAATGCTAAAAACTTAAGAGGTCGAACAACTAATGTAATAGATGTTCGTACGATTGATGTAACAGATGTTTTTCAGCACACATTATGCTGGAGATATTCTAGCATTGAGATTTCGAAATGGAGAGCCCTGGAAAAAGGTTTTTGGCCCTGTTTTTATCTACCTAAACTCTGTCTCATCTGATGATGAAGATATTCTCACATTATGGACAGATGCAAAGGAACAGGTACTTTTCTATTACAGTATGTTGCTCGAATTTTCTAAAAATTATGTTGAGTGCGTGCCGGATCCTTCAGAAGTTGGAGGATTCCCACGGGCCGGCAATATATTTGGAGAGCAATCCAATTTAAAAATAGTAAAGGTCTCTTCTTAATTATCTGATTTGACTATAATACGAACAGATGTTAATAGAAACCGAAAATTGGCCATATGATTTCCCTCTATCGCAAGATTTCGTTTCAGCTGATCAACGGGGTACTGTAAGTGGCAGATTACTCGTTAGCGACAGGTTCATTAACTTACTACGTACTATTTTTCTACTAGTGTATAAGAAAATGCATCTTTATTTTTATTTTTTTTATACTTATTATTAACAAGCTACAAGTTTTTTATTGCAGCTATGTAAGTAAAAGACTTATCACAGCAAACTCTGCTTTCATTGGATTGGCTGCACCTGGAGATGTAGGGTCATGGCAAACTGAAAATAAGGTTTGTATATTTCTTTTTTCTTAAGTATTTTAAGCAGCATTTTTTGTAAAATTTTTGTCTGCATTAGAAAAAAATTCACCAATTTATAATTTTTGTATATTGTGCTTCAGGGTTATCAATTTTGGACTCAAACAGATAATGAAGGATATTTTTTGATTAAAAATATCATTCCAGGCAATTATAGCTTGTATGCTTGGGTTCCTGGATTTATTGGTGATTACAAATTCAAGAACTACATCAACATTACCCCAGGTTTGCATAAAACACTTTTAGTTGCTCCATCCACTTAAAATCCGATACCATATTGACCGATGAAATTTAGGCTCGAATCAGAGGCGGATCCAGGATTTAATGACTGCGGGTGCCATTATATTTAATGCAAACTTACCACTAGTTGAGGAGGTTAAATAGGGTATACATTTAGTCGGTTCCTTTCGTTTTGAATTAATTCGGTTCGGTTCGACCCATTTTAAATGAATTCGGTTCGCTTTACACGATTTTTAGTGCATATAAATATGTGATAAGCAAACAAAGAATGTTTAGACATGCATTTAAAATCAAGAAAAAATAACACTAAATGGATAAAAATAATAATTAAAATCAGATTCAAATAAAAAATTTGAGACGTAGAAAAAGAAAACAGAAGCAAATCTAATTTTATAATTTAAATAAGCAATAAAAAAAGGGGTTGTATAAAGAGAGAAAATACAAAAATGAAAGAAAATTAGAAAACAAAAAATTAAAACAATAGAGAATGGAAAAATGGAACAAGTAGAGGAAAAGTCATATTGAATTGCACTGGAAAAAAATATTTGGTCATTTATTTGAAATCAAGGAGAAAATAACATTAGATGGATTTAAAATAATAATTAAATCATATTAAAATAATTTTTTTGAGATGTAGAAAGAGAAAACAGAAGCAAATTTTATTTTATAATTTAAGTAAATAAAAAAAATGGGGTTTTATAAAGAGAGAAAATACAAAGATAAAGAAAATAAGAAAAAGAGAATGGTGAAAAGGACCAAGTAGAGGAAAGATAAAATGGAACTACACTGAGTGAAGCTAGCATCGATCCTGAGTCTTGTATCTGGAAAGTCAGGACTTTCACCATGACACCTACAGGCACATTGTTATTGAGGGTGCCACTGCTTTATTTATACATCTTTTGTGCATGAATATTAGTACATAAATATAATTATATCCAAGCGACTGGGTGACGTACCACCTCTTTCCCCTACATAGATCCGCCCCTGGCTCGAATTGTGAAACAATACTTTTACTTTTAACCGATAGTTCAGGAGTTTGAGTCACATGAAATAAATAGGATAATACGACTCTTTAGTCCCTTGAAGTGGGGCTAGCTAGGGTTAAAAATGAAATACCATGTTAACTCGTAAAGTCAAGTCAATGTTTGATAAAGTTGACGCGTTTAATTTTTATATACTCAACTTTTATATTGTTCGATCATCTCAAAAATAACTATATGTAACTGCTGACACTAAGTAAACCTAGTTAACTAGAACATAAACCAGGTAACTTGCTATAAAACGTTAAGCTACACTTACAGTGTAAAATTTCCTTGATTTTCACACTTTTGTTAATGTGGCAGTACAGTCAGACCTCTCTATAACAACATCTCTATGTAACAACACTTCATTACAAAAGCCACTTTTTCGGAACCAATTTTTATGTTATGTTATAATATATGTTCTATAAAACAACATTTTGCTATAATATCCAAAAATATTCGGAACAAACAAGACTGTTATAAAGAGGTTTGACTGTACAGTACATATCTAACATAGCTATGTAAAAACAGGATCAAGAACTAGGCTGCAAACTATAGTGTATAACCCTCCAAGGAATGGACCAACATTGTGGGAAATAGGCATTCCAGATAGAACTGCTGCAGAATTCTTCATTCCTAATCCACAACCAAGACTTCAAAACCAGTTATACATCGAACATCACGCAGAAAAGTGAGTCAATTTCATATAAATTATGCATCTTATTTTTTTTTTTTCTCAAGTTTTTTCTTGACTCAATCAGAACTTGTTCTGTTTGTTTTTTCATCAGGTTTAGGCAATATGGATTATGGGATCGTTATACAGAACTATACCCTAATGATGATTTAATCTACACCGTTGGATCAAGCAACTATCAAACAGATTGGTTCTTTGCTCATGTTAATAGATATTCTTTCAAGTATGTCCGAAAACATCCTTTGCCCTTAGCTTGTTTATCGTGTAAATAATTGACGATGTAAATAATTCTTAAAATATCGGTGTAATTTAATCTGTTATAGCAGGTTGTATTCCATGCACGTTCGTTGTCTACCCTATTCTATTGTTTTAATCTTGATTGTAATATTTTTGGCAAACAGCGATGAAGGGAACAAAACATATATACCAACAACATGGCAAATTGTGTTTGATCTTCAAGAAGTGGAGAAGTCTTCAAATTATACACTTCAGCTAGCATTGGCTTCAACAAATGAAGCTGAATTACAAGTATGAACTAACATATATTCACATTCTTTGTATATCTGCAAAATTTCTACTGTATTTTTTCGACTAACTGATCTGTGTTTTTAATTGTTTAGATTCGAGTAAACGATCAAGATGCAGATCGTGTTCCTCGCTTTACGACAGGGTTGATAGGCAAAGATAACGCGATTGCAAGACATGGAATTCATGGATTGTATTGGTTGTATAGTATAAATGTCCCTGGATTTCTTCTTGCTACTGGAAAAAATGTTATATTTCTTAAGCAAAGTAGAGGTTCAAGCCCCTGGAGTGGACTCATGTATGATTATATTCGTCTTGAAAGCCCTTCTGCAAATGATTAAGAAATATTTGGTGGATAACATTAGAGGAGAAATGTTTACGGCATCTGTTCTCTGTTTATATCTTCCAATGATAAGATTTATTTCCTTTCTATTGTTTCTTTTCATTTTCTTGAGCTGATGGTATATCAGAAACAAGCTCTCTATCTTTCCAAGGTAGGGTAAGGTCTGCGTTAGAGGTGGCAAAATGGTTAAAAGAAAATAATTATCCACCCATATTATCCATCAAAAAATAGGTTGGATTATTAGCCATTTAAAAACGGATCGAATATGGACAAAGAACCATATTATCCACTTAAAAAATGGTTAACCAAATGGATAACTGATGTTTTATACGTCAATACCACACAAGAGGGGGAGGAGGGTGATTTGTGTGGTGTCTAATTTTCGCGTGCACTTGTTATAGAAGGACCAAGTTCTTCTATGTGTTCCAACTCCTACTGTTTGTGGAATAATAAATACAGAAATTAAAGAACACATTGATTTTTACGTGTAAAACACTTGACTCAAAAGGTGAAAAAACCACGACCTACTTCCCAGTAGGATTTTTCCAAAACTCTTTACTAAATCAGTGAGCCAAAACAGCGTTTACAAAAACTCTTTTGTAAACCTAGGATTGACTCTAATCCCTTGTAACAAACTAGCCTCTAGCTATTTGTGACAAACTCCAAGTTAGCTATAACTTGAACACAGAGTACCTATTACAGACGCTTCTAGATAAAGCTGAAAAGGTACAAGTTAAAACCACCTACTACAAATAAACTAGTCTAAAAGACAACAGTTGGAACTGATTCTTTTAGCTGGTTCAAGTAGCTTCAGATTCGCATACTCAAATTTCATACGAACTGCTTGCAAAATTGCCTCGCTAATTTTCTCTCAATCCTTGCTTAGCTTCTGCTTTTGTGCGTACCTGTACAATAAGAACAATCTGCAATATATAGGATTAGTAGGTAAGGAATTAACTAGAGTTTTAATGCTACTCTTCCTTGGTGGAAGAGTTCTAGTTAATCTCAACTCCTCAAATTCTTCCTTATCTTAGATTCTGTTTTTACTGAATAAGGAGTCCTTCTCCTTATTATTTTTGCAATCTTTTCGATCAGGAGATATCTCTATTTTACCAGATTTCATTTACCTCCTGCATGTGCACCTCACGTGCCTTTGACTCTGCTTGTGTCTATGTCTGCCAGTGATGGATCTAGTTCATTTCTGAGTTCCTTTGTCAATCTTCAAAACTATTCAATTTCTTGGGCTAACAAATTTCCCTTTTTTGATGATGACAAACTTTGTGCGTCCATAAGCTTTGGAATGTATCCATCTTAATCCAACATTGATACATATTAGAGTATTAAGAATTTATCACAAAAGAACCAGAGACATTAGGTTATAAGTATCACATGTTCAGAGCAGCACAACCATTCTTCCCTCTTTTGGCATCATCGAAAAGTTACAAATATTTATGTGAATCCCAGACTTTTAAGAATTACTCATGGCCACTTGGGCAACTGTAAGTGCAATCATGGATTAATCATCAATAATCAACTAAGAATTCAAACTATCAAAGAATTAGAAACACATAATAAGAGCAAAAGCATCAGATTTCATTGATAGAAAGTACGGTTCTTCCACATCCACAAGATGAAATAAAAACAGTTAAAAACATGAGCAAAAAAACAAGAAAAAAGTCCCGAGTCTGGGTCACTGATATTCTAGGCAGGGTAGGCAACTAAGGCTTGGAAGGGCTAGAGGCTGAGTTTTTTGCTTGGAGAAGAGTCGACATATTGTGAAGAATTCCCTCATTCTTCTCCCTTTCATTTGTAAGATCAGTTCTGAGAGCATCCCTATCAGATTCAACCTCTGCTAAACGATTCTTCAGCCTTGCAATTTCAGCATCGTTCGCCCCACTCTCCTGCACTAGAGCTCTGACTTTGCTGTTTACATGTGTCCTCTTCGATGAACCAGGTTCATTAGGGATGGCATTAACCTCATAATCACAAGCCCTAATGGTATTTATTCCAAAGTGGTCCTTGCCTGTGGCCATCTCCACCTTCTTCAGAGGCACCTTGTAATAAACAAGTACAATAGTGAGAATGAAGACATATGAAATGGCATGGGCTTTGGAGCCATTTACAACTCTGTCCAAAAGCTGAATTATGAACCAATGCCAGTTTATCTGCCTCCCACTATCCAGACACTCCATCAAAACCAAATCCATGTAATTTGCAATGTGCCTCCTTTCCTGTCGTGGCAACACACACTTATTGATGAATTCAAAGATCAGCTTGTGAGGAGGCTTCATTTCACTCTTATAGACTGTATTGGGCTCACTCTCTTCTTCATTGTCACAAAACTTTATTGTGATAGCCAGGGAAGTTGGAAGAGAATCCAGACTTGGCCTTTTCTGCCTAGTGTATTCATCATAGCCTTCAGAGGGAATGCCAAGGATTTCACCCAATTCTTTGGCATCAAAATAAATTTGGACCCCTTTCACCAAGCTAGTGACTCTGCCATCTTTGATCTCAACATTTGCCATGAATTCTACTATTTCATTTCTGTCCAATCTCCCATCCAACTGAAGGATCATGTCCTTCCAGCCCTGTATCTCAAGTTTCTCCAGCAGTAAAATCATTCCTTCTTCTTCCATGTCCTTCAACAACCTTCCCTTCAGTATTGTTCGTTTACCAAACTTTGTCAACCTATCCTTATCACCATCAGACTCAACCGCCTCTTCATCACTCCAATCATCTTCTTCAGTTATTTGCACTTTCTTGGGTTTCTCTGCGGACCTGGTTCGCTTAGCCAAGATAGAGGGTTCAACAAACTTAGTAACAAATGAAGACTTCTTTGAGGAAGTCTTTTCTTTCTTTGGCTTAGGATTCTGAACCTCTACCTCTACCACATTTTCACTTTGATGGACCAGGTCCATCTCATCTACTTCAACAACCTCTACAGGCTCAACCACTTTTTCTTTTCCTTTCTCCAGCTTCTTCTTCGTACTCTCTGCTAAACCTCTCTGCAACTCCTCCTCACTTTGCTTTATCTTTCCCCTTGTAGTTCTTCCTCTTGGAAGAGGAATATCAGAACTCTCAGAAGGAGCAACTTTTCTTTTCTTATTTTCTCTTGTTGTCCCAAAAGTTTGAACTTTAGGAGTTATTTTTTTCTTTGGATTGTAACTATCGCCTAACTTTTTCAATAAATCCGCTAGGGTTTCCTCAGTAGGTGAACCAGGTTCATCTGTGTGCTTTCCCAAATTTACTAACCCTTCAGCGACTTCTCCTGATTCACTTCCCCCTCCCTTCTTGACACATTCTTCCATTTTTTCTGGCTCAGCTCCACAAATAGTCATTCTAATAGATTCAGAGGTGGGTGAAGAATCAACCACATCTTTCCCTTTTCCCATCTCTTCACTCCTTACTCCCTCTCTCTAATTTTATTTTTCAGCATTTTTTTACCACCTCTCCTTCTCTGCTCCAGCAACTTCACATCTATCACAGACCCAACCATAATAAACCTAGTTTCTAATTTTTCAGCAATTTCAGAAACGTCCTCAGATGTAGTTTTAGTACAAAAGATACATGTTCAGAGTCGGAAAATCCTGCTCCTTCTCCCTCAGTTGCTGATTTAAAGGAATCGCTCGAATTTTGTGATTCTTGATCCTGGCTTTCTTGAAGCTTGGCATTTAGTTTTCTTGCTAAAGCACCGCTGGCCACTATTTTTCTAGCAAGCATCTTAACTCTCCTTTTTCTGGGTTCAGGGTTAGGACTAGATTGGGGATGTGTGGAGCTAGGTTGAGGAGGGATTGTAGAAGACGAAGGGGTAGGGGGTGGTGGAGTACCAGGATTGATCCAGGGATCAGACATAGTGGTTAGGACTTAGTGATGAAGGAAAAAGATTGAAATCAAAGGCAAAGAAAGATGAAAGGTTTTCAACGGTTTTTGGAGATAATGAGAGTGTTCAGAGATGATGATGAGGGATTTAAAAGGGGAAGTGTAATTAATACATAACATCATCCTTTTTGGGTCAATTATAAGTCTAATCAGTCTGCAACTTTCAGTTTGGAATGACGGTTACACTTTGCCTAGGATCTAGGTATTTTAATAAGGTAGGGATTCTTCAGTTGAGACGGAACTGGTTCAAATCTTTTTAGGATAGACTTTGAAATATTTTGGACTTGGATAAACTTCTGCTCATGATTTAAATATTAGTATTTCAAAAATGTGCAGAGAGTAGAACACATACCTCGCCTTTCAGATGAACCATCACTGATGAACCAGGTTCATCACTTAGGAATCCTCTTGATCATGTCTTAATTTTCAACAATAGAGAAAATTTCATTAGCAACTAGTGAGTCATATCAAAAAATGGCACAGGAGTATACTATTTACATGAGACTGATTAACAATTAATCTGATTATTTACACAAGTTTCATATTTTCTAGCCAATTTTTTTTTATTTTTTTTCATATACACTCTGAACTGGTTCAATTAGGTGATCTTAATCCCTAACTCTAACCTGTTCCTTTCAAAATGCTCTCTACTCAGTGTTTTTGTAAATATGTCAGCAATCTGTTTATCAGTGGCACAAAACTCTATGGTGATCAATCCCTTCTCATAATTGTCCCTTAAAAAATGATGTCTAACATCTATGTTCTTTGTTCTTTTATGATGAACGGGGTTCTTTGTCATACTGATAGCACTAATGTTATCACAAAAGATAGGGATACATCCAATATCGATTCCAAAATCCATCAAGTGCTGCTTAATCCACAATAGTTGAGCACAACATGAGGCTGCAACCACATACTTAGCTTCAGCAGTAGATAAGGCCACATAATTCTGCTTTTTAACTGTCCAAGACACAAGGCATGAACCAAGAAAGTGTTCCATACCTGAGGTGCTCCTTCTATCCACTAGAAAACCTGCATAGTCAGCATCAGCATATCCCACAAGATTAAAGTTATTACCTTTTGGATACCAAAGATAGAGATCAGTGGTGCCTTTTAGGTATCTCAAGATTCTCTTTACATCAGTTAAGTGAGATTCCTTTGGATTAGCCTGAAATCTTGCAAAAAGTCCTCTTGTAGCCATGCTCAAGCAAGAACTTAGATAACCTTTCATACCATGCTCTAGGAGCTTGCTTGAGTCCATACAGATCTTTGTCAAGTTTGTACACATGATCAGGATTCTATTTGTTCTCAAACCCTGAAGGTTGCTTGACAAACACTTCTTCCTTTAGATATCCATTTAGGAAGGCACTCTTGACGTCCATCTGGTGAAGCGTGAATTCTATGTAAGCAGCAAAGGCTATGAGGAGTCTTATAGCTTCCAGCCTTGCCACTGGAGCAAATGTTTCATCATAGTCTATGCCTTCCTCCTGACTATATACTTGTACCACCATTCTTGCCTTAATCCTAGTAACTGTTCCATATTCATCAAGTTTCTTTCTGAAGATCCACTTAGTGCCAATTACTGATCTATCCAAGGGTCTTGGTACTAGATGCCACACTTGACTCCTTTCAAATTGGTTGAGTTCATCTAGCATTGCATTTACCCAGTCTGTATCCTGCAAAGCCTCAGAAATATTTTTAGGTTCAATAAGAGATAAGAAAGCATCAAAAGCACAAAGATTCTTTAAAGAAGATCTGGTTTTGATTCCAGAGGTCGGATCAGTGATGATGTTCTCAATAGGAAGAGAACTTTGATATCTATAAGGTGATGGAACAGGTTCAGGCACAGGTTCTAACGAAGTTTGGGAATTATTTTGTTCTATTCCCCCTATCATGTTGCCCGGGATGGATGAACCTATTCCATCACCTATTCCTTCCTCCAGTGTTGCTTCGGTTTGGGCTGTGATCTTATGTAAGTTTCTACCTAGCCCAATTACTTCATCATCTTTTTCCTGTCTCTCAGAAAGAATGTTAGTTTCATCAAAAACCACATATACACTTTCTTCAACACACATAGTTCTTTTCTCATAAACTTTATAAGCTTTAATATGTGAAGAATGTCCCAATAATACTCCCTCATCACTTCTGGGATCAAACTTACCTAGGGAGTCTTTACCATTGTTGTGCACAAAGAACTTGCATCCGAATGCCCTAAGGTGGGATATATTTGGCTTTCTCCCTTTAAGTAACTCACAGGGAGTCTTCTCTACAAGGGGTCTTGTCATGCACCTATTTATGATATAGCATGTAGTATTTACAGCTTCTGCCCAGAAGCTATGGGGTAGTTTACTAGAAAGAAGAATAGTCCTAGCCATATCTTCAAGTGTACTATTCTTTCTTTCAACCACTCCATTTTGTTGTGGAGTTCTAGGAGCAGAAAAATTATGATCTATACCACGCTCATCACAAAATTCAGCAAATTTAGCATTTTCAAATTCAGTGCCATGATCAGACCTAATTGATGCAAGTTGATTTCCTAATTGTTTCCGAGTTATTCTAAAAAAAGAAGTGAACATGTCAAATGCTTCATCTTTAGATGTTAGGAACAAAGTCCATGTAAATCTAGAATAATCATCAACAAGAACCATCACATATCTCTTATCACCTCTGCTTAATGTTCTCATTGAACCACAAAGATCCATATGAACCAGTTCTGTCGCTCTGGTGGTACTTATCACTTTCTTGCTTTTAAAAGAGGATCTTACATGCTTTCCCCTTGCACAAGACTCACAAACTTTGTCTTGCTTGAACTTAATGTTAGGCAATCCTATCACTAAGTCCTTGGTGACTAATTTGTTGAGTTAACTTAGACTTGCATGTCCAAGTCTCTTATGCCAAGGGAGGGGGATCACTGTCCAGCACACTTAAGCAGGTTAGTTCATTTTCTGAAAGTGTGGACAAATCTATAATGTATATATTGTTCACTCTTTTTCCCTGCAAAACAATCTTGTCAGCGGTAAGATTTATCACAAAATTTTTTGTAGAGGTGAATGCTACCAGGTTACCTCTATCACACAGCCGTGACATACTGATTAGGCTATATTTCAGGACATCTATCAAGTAGACATTCTCAATGGAATAAATGTCATTCTTACCTACCTTATCAACCCCAATTATTTCACCTTTCTTTCCATTTCCAAAGGAGACATTTCCTCCTTTGAGGTCCTCAAGTGAAAGGAACTGGTCCTTATTGCCAGTCATGTGCTTTGAGTAGCCACTATCTATGTACCATATTTGGCTGCTCCCCTTCACTTGAACCTACAAAATGAAATCAAGGGCTAGTATTAGGAACCCAAACTAGTTTGGGTCCCTTTATATAAGCAAAAGGATGAATTAAATTCTTTTTAGCCCAACTTGGTACCAATTCTTCCCTTGAACAAAACTTTTCTTCTTTTGACTGGCCTTTTCTTTTGCATTACATTCACTTTTATAGTGACCAGTCTTACCATAGTGGGTACAAATTTTGTTCTTAGGAAGAGTGAGGTACTTGCTTTTAGGATCCCACTTAGGCAGCTGATTCCCAAAGCCAATTCCTCTTTTATTGCTACTGTGATGTTCCTGTAGCCATGTCAAAGCATCGGAGGATCCGTTCCATTTACAAGTTCTGTCTAGTTCATGCTTGAACTTGCCTAGTTCCTCCTTGAACACTCTTACATGTTCATCCTTCCTATACAACTCATATTTTAGTTTACCTAAATTTTCTTCTAAGGTGAGTTGAGAGCTGTCAGCTGTCTTCTTACTGGTTCCTAGTTTCAGTTTTAGATTTTCAGATTTTAACTCTAGGATATTTGCTTCAAAGGTATGAACCTGGTTCTTCAGAGCAGTATTCTCACTCATAGTCTCACTGACTCTGAGTTCCAGATTCCTACACTTTTCTTTTAAATTACACAATCCTTTGACAGCTGTTCTTTTTCCTTGTTTATTACCTCAGATTCATCAATAAAATCTAGCAGTAATTCAGGGAGTTTTTATTGAGATAAAAACTTAATATTATCTTTGAGATGAATTATACTTACCTCATATTCCTCATGAGATTCCTCATCTGATTCGCCAATTACCATAAGTGCTTGTTCATCTCCATCTTCATCATCTGAACTTTCTCCCCAATCAGCAACCATATCCTTCGTTGATCCTTTGTTCTTCTTGGGATGAACCTATTCCTTCTTCCGGTTCCTTCGTCAAGATCTTTCCTTCCTCCATTCAATTTCCCATAGAGGGCAGTTCTTGATGTGATGATCAGTTTCCCACACTTGTAGCAGCCCTCATTTGTCATTTTTTCAGGTACCCTTGTCTTGTTGTAATTTCCACCTCTTGAGGAACCTTTTCCTCTCATTAGGAATTTCTTGAAATCCTTGGTGACCATAGCCATTTCATCTTCCTCCAGATCAGCTTCTTCAGTGATTCTGAGTACCAGGCTTCTTTCCTTCTTGGGTGCATCCATCTTCATGGTATGCCTTCTAAGTTCATAGGTAGTGAGATTTCCAATCATCTCATCCAGTTTAAGAGTTGCAATGTTCTTAGATTCCTGAATAGCAGTGATCTTGCTTTCCCAAGAAACTGGCAAAACCCTTGTCAGAATGTTTTCAACTTTGTCTTCTTCAAGAAGAGTCCTTCCAAGAGACTTTAGTTCATTAGTCAGTGTGGTGAACCTTGTATAAATCTCTTGAATGGTCTCTCCTTCCTTCAAAGAGAAATTCTCATACTGAGAATATAGTAGAGTACTACTAGACCTCTTCACTTGAGTCGTTCCTTCATGAGAACTCGCAAAGTGTCCCAAATTTCTTTAGAAGTGGTACATCTTTGAATTCTGTTGTACTTGTATGGACCAAGTCCACACACAAGCCACATCTTTTCCTTAACATTCTTCCCACTTTCTCAAATCCTCAGTAATGCAATCAACTCTTGTCTTTGGCACATCTACTCCTTCAACATTCTTCTTCATGGTGGCCAAAGGACCATCCGTAACAATGTCCTATAGCTCGTAGTCTTATCCGATTATATGGTCTCTCATCATGTTCTTCCACCAGAAGTAGTACTGGCCATTGAAGAGTGGAGGCCTAGCAGTTGATTCTCCTTCCCTTTTCCCAGGTGGTGCACTCATCTTGATCTTCTCCTAAGGTGTTAGTCTCTTCAAGGATAACCTGCTCTGATACCAATTGATATTTTATACGTCAATACCACACAAGAAGGGGGGGGGGGTGATTTGTGTGGTGTCCGATTTTTGCGTGCACTTGTTATAGAAGGACCATGTTCTTCTATATATTCCAACTCATACTGTTTGTGGAATAATAAATACAGAAATTAAAGAACACGGATATTTTTACGTGGAAAACACCTGGATCAAAAGGTGAAAAAACCACGACCTACTTCCCAGTAGGATTTTTCCAAAACTCTTTACTAAAGCAGTGAGTCAAAACAATATTTACAAAAACTCTTTTGTAAACCTAGGATTGACTCTAATCCCTTGTAACAAACTAGCCTCTAGCTATTTGACAAACTCCAAGTTAGCTATAACTTGAACACAGAGTACCTATTACAGACGCTTCTAGATAAAGCTGAAAAGGTACAAGTTAAAACCACCTACTACAAATAAACTAGTCTGAAAGACAACAGTTGGAACTGATTCTTCTAGCTGGTTCAAGTAGCTTCAGATTCGCATACTCAAATTTCATACGAATTGCTTGCAAAATTTCCTCGCTAATTTTTCTCTCAATCCTTTCTTAGCTTCTTCTTTTGTGCGTACCTGTACAATAAGAACAATCTACAATATATATGATTAATAGATAAGGAATTAACTAGAGTTCTAATGCTACTCTTCCATGGTGGAAGAGTTTTAGTTAATCTCAACTCCTCAAATCCTTCCTTATCTTAGATTCTTTTCTTACTGCATAAGGAGTCCTTCTCCTTATTATTTTTGCAATCTTTTCGATCAGGAGATATCTCTATTTTACCAGATTTCGTTATCTCCTGGATATCACCTCACGTGCCTTTGACTCTGCTTGTGTCTATGTCTGCCAGTTGTCACGACCCAAAATCTATAAGGCCGTGATGGCGCCGGACACCACTGTCAGGCAAGCCAATCATTAAATGGTTAATTTAAATTTCCCGTTTTAGCATTTTTGAAATCATTACCTTTCATTTAACACACAATATCTAAATAAAATTCATTAAGTAAATACAACAAGTAAATAATTTTAATTTATTACAGTAAATCCCAAACACCTCCCAGAACCCGGTGACACAAGTACATGAGCAATTTCTAAGAATTTTACAAATTCTTTAAAGCTTGTCCGAAATACAAATTGGACAAGGAAATAAAATTGAAAATACAATACATAGAGGAAGACTCTTCCGACCGCGGGTCGTCTCCAAGTGATGCAGCTCGTCTAAGTATCTAAGTCAGCCATATTGCTATGAAGGTACCTTAGAAACAAAATGCACAACAAGTGTAGCATGAGTACGAAAATAACGTGTACTTAGTAAGTATCCCGCCTAACCTCGACGAGGTAGTTACGGGAGGTCGACTTGACACTCACTAAGGTCCAACAAAATAATTTAACAAGATATGATATCAGTAATAGGAATACGAGGATGATAAAAACNAGAGGTAGTGACGAGAGGTCGACTTGACACTCACTAAGGTCCAACAAAATAATTTAACAAGATATGATATCAGTAATAGGAATACGAGGATGATAAAAACAGTAAACATTAAAGATAACTGTAATTCAAATAAATACTGAAAGTAAATAAACAATTACTACTTCATTTTCCCCCAAATATCTTAAATAAACAATTACAACTTCATTTCCCCCCAAATATCTTAATAAACAATTACTCCTTCATTTCCCCCTAATATCTTGTCACTTCAAATTCCATGAAATCATTAACAATTTAACATGCGCATACGGAATAAGGACAATCAGCCTAAGCCATCATAATAATCATATTTGTGCACTGCCGAGGGTCGAATGGCCCGAACCATAATTACATCTTTCAATCTCGCCGTGGCGTACAACCCGCTCCCATGAGAGTGGGGGAAATAACATTCCGCTTGCGGAATGTAAATTGCGAAGCGGTCACATGCACACACAATATTAACCATAATGTATCTTTCAATCTCATCGTGGCGTACGGCCCGCTCCCATGAGAGTGGGGGAAATAATACTCCACTCGCGGAATGTAAATTGCGAAGCGGTCACACACAGTCATGCACAATCAAACAGTCCACCCCGACTACATCGGGAAAGTAAATACTCAAGTAAATGACAAATTTCTCTTTTAAAGGTCACAAAAATAGTATTTAAATCTTTTCCAGAAATCCATTTTTTTACCAAGTTCAGTAAGGTTTAAACACTTTATTCATCAATAAGATTACAAATACGGCAATTAAAACATGCTTTTGGGTCCTAGACTACCCGGACATAAACATGATAGTAGCTACGCATGGACCTTCGTCACTTCGTGCGTACGTAGCCCCCACAAATAGTAGCACATATTTAATTAGTTCACCTATGGGGAAAATTCCCCCTCACAACGTTAGAAAGGAGAATTATCTCGCTCCGAAATTCCATAACCGGCTTCCAAGCCCTTCCGACGACTCCAATGGACGCACAATACCCCAAAACTATCCAAATAACGACAAGCCAATAAAAATATACTGTAATATTTGCAACAATTCAAATTATATAAACTCCTATCTCCACTCAAGGAATTGACCAAAATGCCCTCGGGCCCACGTGCCCGGAAATCCGAAATTTCTCGAAGATAAACTATACCCGTGGCTTTACTAGCTCAAATATACAATTTACTCAAATATTCATGCTCAATTCGAGGTAAAAATCCAAATTACCAATTTTCTAGGTTTTCTTCAAAATTCCATATTTTCCAAAAATTTCCATACTCAAATCAGTACCTAGACCATGCATTTAACTTAAAATGAGTTGGAATAACTTACATTGTGATCCTTGACGAAAATCCTTCCTTGAAGCTCTCCACAATCGCCCATACCAAATGAAAATAGGAGACAATGAGCCAAGTGCTCGGTTATAAAACATACACTGCCCAGGACGATACCCGCACCTGCGGTCCACATTTCGCACCTGCACTCCCGCAGGTACGCCCAAGATCCCGCACCTGCAGCTTCCTTCTCCTCCATCCGGATTCGCACCTGCGCCCCTTTCTCCGCATCTGCGCCTTCGCAGGTGCGGAAATTGCATCGCACCTGCGCTCCCAGCCAAGCCAGAAAAATCTCACACCTGCGGCACCCAAAGCCGCACCTACGGCTATGCACCTGCGGCCAAAGCCTCGCAGGTGCGGTCGCACCAGACACCAGCAACTCCAACTCCTCTTCTAACTTCAAATTTGATCCGTTAACCACCCGGAATCCACCCGAGGCCCCAGGGACCCTGTCCAATTACACCAACCTGTTCCAAAACATAATGCGGACTTGCTCGAGGCCTCAAATCACATCAAATAACATTGAAACAACGAATCACACTAAAATTCAAACTTTAAGAACTTGAAATTTCAAACTTCCACATCCGATGCCGAAACCTATCAAATCACGTCCGATTGACCCCAAATTTTGCACACAAGTAATATTTGACATTACAGACCTGCTCCAACTTCCGGAATTGCATTCCGACCCCGATATTAAAATTTCCACTTCCAGTCGGATCTCTCAAAAACCTTTAAATTTCTATCTTTAGCCAAATGACTTCAAAATAATCTACGAACATCCGAATTCACTTTTGATCACGCTCCCAACTCCAGAATCACCATAAGAAGCTATTCCCAGACTCGGAATCCCAAATGGACATTTATAACACTGAATTACCTTCAACCCAGACTTATGAAATTCCTTCTAAAATGCTAACTTCCACAATATACGCCGAAACGCTCTCGGGTTATCCAAAACCTGATCCGGACATACACCCCAGTCCGAAATCATCATACGAACCTGCTGGAACCTTCAGATCCTAATTCCCAGGTCGTCTACTCCAAATTCTAATCTTAGTCGATTTCTCCAACTTAAGGCTTCTGAAATGAGAATTTTCTTTCCAATTGACTCCGAACTTCCCAAAATTCAACTCCGACCATGTCTACAAGTCATAATACAGGAAACAGAGCTATGCATGACCTTAAACTGCTGAACGATGCGCTAGAGCTCAAAACAACTGGTCGGGTCGTTACACTAGTGATGGCCCTGGTTCATTTCTGAGTTCCTTTGTCAATATTCAAAACTATTCAATTTAATGGCCAACTTTTCTTTGGAATCAATTTTTTATGTAATGTTATAATATATGTTTTCTATAGCATCACTTCACTATAACATCCAAAAAACATCAAAACAAACGAGGTTGTTATAGAGAAGTTTAACTGTATATTCAGTTTTAGGATGTTATGCCTTCTTTGATAACCCGTGCGAACTCGAAAACATTTTTCTTTTTCATTTTATAAAGGACATACCTAGTAATACAACTTATATTAAATGGATTAAAAATACAAAATTGATAATGTGAAAAGAGTTTCACTACTAGAAATCAGGGAAAAATAGACCAAGCCATAGCGACCAACGTTGGTTGATCAACAAAAGCGACCAATAAACCGTTCAAAATGTATGGAAACTACAAAAAAGTTATTTTATATTTTTTTAAATTACATACCGAACAAAGTTGGTCGGTATATTGGTCAAAAATTTGACCGCAATGGTTAGACTTGCTTAGTCAAAGTAACTTCTTTATTACCGACCAACATTGATCGATAATGTGGACCCACATTTTTAAATCTTAATAATTATATTATTATTTAAAAGATATTATAAAATTTATAGTTAAATTTACCGACCAAAGTTGGTCAGTTATTGCATAGGAAGATTTTACCGGCCAACTTTGGTCGGTATATGTAATTTCCTATAAAAACCGACCAAAATTGGTCGGTTATTAGGTCAAACATGGTCAAACATTTGAATCGCATTAATATTTACTATCTAAATAATATAAACGTAATCCGTTAACACTTTATTTTGTAATACAAATAATGAATACACTAACATATACCGTAACAAGCTATATATAACTAATTAAGCAGTACAATGAAGTGTGTGTGTCATGACCCAAATTCCATTCTAGGTCGCGATGGCGCCCAACACTGAATTTAGGTAACCCAACACTATTTATCAAGTGAGTCCCATTTTATCTTATTAAAAACCTTTCCAACAATATCTTAATTTGAATTACTAAGCATATAAAATGGTAAATTACGAAGGCAATTTAGATTGCAATGATCAAAAGGAGTCATGTTTAAATAATTACATCCCCAAAAGAATAGTCAACCAATGTGTGCGCCAGGAACTAGTGTCATAAGTATATGGTCATCTAGTATAATGAACAAAAGTATACATCTACTCTATTGTCTAAAATAGAATAGACAGAATAA
The DNA here is from genome assembly GCA_005239505.1 of Nicotiana paniculata. Classification (NCBI taxonomy): domain Eukaryota; kingdom Viridiplantae; phylum Streptophyta; class Magnoliopsida; order Solanales; family Solanaceae; genus Nicotiana; species Nicotiana paniculata. Next base: position 20,295 of record ML343133.1, on the reverse strand, counting down.
GCAAAAGAAAATATTCCAACACACTGCTGAACGACATTAGGATAAGCAACTCACCATGGAATCTCCTCCTCAATATCAAGAACGCGCTCCAGACTGGTAACCAGATGCACCCGCCTCAGAACCTGTACAATTAAGTACAAAAGCGTAGCATGAGTACATAAACATTGTACCCAGTAAGTATCCAGTATAACCTCGAAGAAGTAGTGACGAGGGGTCGACTTGACACTTACTATGTCCAAACAATATACTTAAGCATGTGACTAAGCATGGACATCAAGGCTAAATAGCATAAAATAACAAGCTTTTCCATAAATATAAATATACAAAAATTCTTATCATTTCAGTTGACAATTTGTGTTCTACGACATTTTAAACAATTCAAGTCACAGTAGTGCCAAGCAAATAGCATGCGCAGATAGTGTCGTAGGCGTACGACCCGATCCAACATAATAATAAAATGTGCATTGCCAGAGGCTCGAATGGCGTGAACCATAGATGCATCTATTTCCCTGATCGCGGATCATACACGTGAAATGTCAACTTCTCTTTAATGGTCAAAAGATATTGTTAAATCTATTAGAATTTATTTACCAATTTGACATGATCTAAGCAAGTTAAATTTACCATAAAGTTTCATGTATAACAAGTAAGCATGCTTTTGGGTCCTAGGTTACGCGGACTTAAGCATGATAGTAGCTACGCACGGACTCTCATCAACTCGTGCGTATGTAGACCCCACAAATAATAGCACATAATTAATTACTTCACCTATGGGGACAATTCCCTCTTACAAGTTTAGAAAAGAGACTTACCTCGTTTCGAGCCTACTTCCAACTCAAGAATGCTCTCAAACCCTCAAACCGGTTCCGCACAATCCGAAACTATTCAAATAGCGTAAAAACCAATCATTATAGGCTTACAACTTCATATTCTAGCTATTAAATTATCCAACCCCAAAGGCAAGATTCCCAAAATTCACCCCTGGGCCCACGTGCTCGGATTCCGGAAATTCTTAAGGGAAGTTTTTACCCACAATCTAAGGATCAAGAATATATGATTTTTACTCCATTCCATAACAAATTTCGTGGTTAAATCTTGTTTTTTTTATCAAAATCCTAGGTTTTACTTTCATTCCATGACTTCCACTAATCTTGGTGTGTTAATCTACCCATAAACCAAGTATTAAACTCATATTAAGTAGGAGTAACTTACCTCACAAATTCTAGGTTGAAATCCCCTCGTTGGAAGCTCCCAAATCGCCCAAACAATGAATGAAATGTGTCAAAAATGACACATTCCCGAATTAAATGAAGGCACTGCCTTCAGTGACTTCCGCACCTGCAGTTAGGGGACCGCATCTACGGTTACGCTTCTGCGAGGAATGGTCCACATCTGCGGAATTTGGCCGGGCTGCATCTATGGTATGGGGGACGCTTCTGCAGTTCCGCTTCTGTGGAAGAGGAGCCGCTTCTGTGGTTCCTAGGCTCCTCCCATTGGGCCGCACCTGTGAAGGACAGACCACTTCTGTGGTCTCGCACCTGCGGCTAGCCAACCGCAGGTGCGATCGCACCACAACTGGTGCACCAGCAGCTCACTTTGAGCTTGGACTCGCCTCACGCGACGTTCAAATGACATTTGGGCCCCCCGAAGCCCTGTACAAACATAAAAATAAGTCCTAAATCATAAAACGGGCTCGCTCAAACCTTCAGAATGCCCAAAACAACATTAGAACCAAGAATCACATCCTAAAACCAATTGAATCAAACTTATGAACTTTAAGTTCTTAAATCTATTTCCAACACGCTGAAACGTACTTATACTACTCAGAATGATACCAAATTTTGCTTGCAAGTCTTATATGATATTACAGAGCTATTCTCGATATCAGAATTCCGTTTACACCTCGATATCATCAAAACACATTCCAAACCACAATTATAGAACTTCAAGAATTATATTTCGTTATTTGGCGCTGAAACGCTCCCGGGTCATCCAAAACCCGTTCCAAACACACGCCCAAGTCCCAAATCATCATACAAACCTATTGGAACCTTCAAATCCCCATTACGAAGCCGTTTACTCAAAATTTTGACTGAAGTCAAACTTGGTCTTTTAGGCCAACCTTAAGTAACCAAGTGTTCCATTTTCAACCCAAACTCTTCCGAATCCTGAACCAACCATCCCCTCAATTCATAAATCAGTAAAATCATGTACGAGAAGTCTTATTTAGGGGTACGTGTTCTAGGAAGCAAAATAACCGGTCGGGTTGTTACATTCTCCACCTCTTAAACAAACGTTCATCCTCGTACGGGTCTAGAATCATACCTAGAGTGCTGAACAAGTGTGGATATCTGCTTCGCATGTCTTCCTCAAACTCCCAAGTCGCCTCCTCGACTGGTTTGCCCCTCCATTAGACCTTCATGGCAGAAACCCTCTTAGACCTCAACTGGCGCTCCTGCCTATCAATAATAGCCAATGGTTCCTCCTCGTAGCCCAACCTCTCGTTTAGATGAATGGTACTAAAGTCTAACAAATGAGACAAGTCGCTGTGGTACCTCCGGAGCATAGATACGTGAAAAACTAGATGAACACCTGATAAGCTGGGAGGTAGAGAAAGCTCATAAGCAACCTCCCCAACTCGCCTCAACACCTCAAATGGACCTATAAACCTTGGGATCAACTTTAACTTCTTCCTGAACCTCATAATACCCTTCATCGGCGATAATTTCAAGAGAACCTTCTCGCCGACCATAATGATACATCACGCGCCTTGTGATCCGCGTAACTTTTCTGTCTAGACTATTCCGAGCGAAGTCTCTCCTGAATCAACTTTAACCTTTCCCAGGCATCCTTTACCAAATCAGTTCCATATAACTTAGCCTCGTCAGGCTCGAACCACCCGATGGGGAATGACATCGTCGACCATATAAAGCCACAAATGGAGCCATCTCAATGCTGGACTGATAGTTGTTGTTGTAAGCAAACTCGGCCAAGGGAAAGAACTGGTTCCACTGACCTCCAAAGTCAATCACGCATGCCTTGAGCATGTCCTCCAATATCTAGATTGTCCGCTCCGACTGCCTGTCAGTCTGAGGATGAAATGTTGTTGTAACGACCCGATCAGCCGTTTCGAGAGTTTTAGCCCTGTTTCCCCCCGTTTCTGCTTCATTATATATGGTTCAGCTCTTTTATATTGTGTTAGGTTGGCTGGCTCGGGTTCGAGGCGAGTTTGGAGAGAAACGAGACATTTAATCTCTTAAAATGGTTATTTAGTTGGAAAAGTCAACCGGAAGTTTACTTATGGGTAATTGATCTTGGAATTGAGTTTTTATGGTCCGGATAGCTTTTTTAGATGATTTTGGACTTAGGAGTAGGTTTGAAATGTTATTCGGAGGTCCGTGGTAGAATTAGGCTTGAATTGGCGAAATTGGATTTCTGGTGATTTTCGATCGGCAGTGGAAAATTAGCTATCGGGGTCAGAATGGAATTTCGGAAGTTGGAATAGGTTCGTAGTGTCATTTTTGATGTGTGTGTAAAATTTCAGGTCAATCAGATGTGGTTTGGTTGGTTTCGGCATCATTGGAGAATTGTGGAAGTTTAGAAATCCTTAGGCTTGAATTCGGGGTTAATTTGATATTTTGATGTTGTTTTGGGTGATTCGAAAGATCGACTAAGTTTTTGTGATGTTATGGGATGTGTTAGTATGTTTTAGTTGAGGTCCCTAGGGCCTCAGGTGAGTTTCGGGTGGTTTCGGACCATTTCTAGGCCATTTTCAGTTGTCGGTTTTGGGCTTTAGGGGTGTACAGTGCGATAGCATATATCTGGTCGTGTTAGCATAGAGGAAACTTGGAAAAAATTAGTTGTGCTATACGATAGCATAAGTATTCCCGCGATCGCACAGAGTAAAATCTCGGTTGCAATGACCCGACTTTGGAAGCTTATAACTCACAATCTATAAGGAATTTGAAGATAATCAAAACTGAAAGTTGTAGCCCTTGATGTCTAGGTTTCAGAAAGTTAAACCAATTGTAATTTGGAGTTTTGTACAAAACATTATGACCATTATACTAGAGACTGTACGGAAGAGTTGGAGAAGGTTGTTGGAAAAAAATTTGTTCTATGCGATCGCTTGGGAATGCTGCGATCGCATAGGGTAAATGCCTGGGCAGATTATAAAGTACTCTATTTCGAGGGTTTCAACCATTTTTGCATTTTTGGAGCTATGGAGCTCGAATTGAGGTGATTTTTGAAGGGATTTTTAGAGGAGTGATTGCGGTAAGTGTTCTTCACTCAAATTTGGTTAAATTCCATGATTGTGTCTTGATTTTTATCATTTAATTTGGGAATTTGGGGTGAAAATTGGGGGGAAATGGAAGAGAATTGGAGAGTTGATTTTGGGTATTTGAATGGCCATTTGATATCAGATTTTTCTGAATTTGATATGGGTAGAGTCATGAGTGAATGGACTTTCTAGTGTTGTAATTTTTATCGGATTTCGAGACGTGGGCCCGGGCATTGGGTTTGAGCCAAATTCGGGATTTTTGGTCTAATTAAAAATTTTCATGTGGAATTCATTCCTTTAGCGTATATTGATGATAATATACTAATTTTGGTTAGATTCGGAGAATTTGGAGGCCAAGTCAAGAGGCAAGAGCATCGCGGGTTAGAGTTTTGTCCGGTTTGAGATAAGTAATGACTGTAAATCTCGTCCTAAGGGTATGGAACCCCCGACTTCACACTGTATCACTATTTTGGAGTGGCGCACATGCTAGATGACGAGTGTGTGGCGTATACCGATGGGGATTGTGACTTGGTTCATTCCGTAGCAAGTATTAAGTTGCGTATTTGCCTAAGAAGTCATATGATATTCTATGTTTTAGAGGTATTTACTATGTTTTGGGATGAATGTCGTATTTGGGGTCTCGTGCCAAGTTGTTTGGACCCTTAGGGGCTTTTTACTGTTATTTCATCACTGTGTTGATTTAATATTATTACTCAGTCATGCTATATTTAATTGATTTCGAAACTCAGTCTTATTTACTCTATTTGATGCATAAAATGATATTTTGGGCTGAGCACCCTATTTTACTGATACCCGAGTGGCTTGAGAGGTTTCTGACTGAGCGAAGCCGAGGGCCTATGTTGTGAGGATATTATGAGATCGGGCAGCACGCTGCAGCATTGTATATATATATATATATATGGATCGGGCCGCACGCCGCAGCGAGATATGTTGGATCGGGATGCACGCCGCAACGAGATATGTTGGATCGGGCTGCACGCCGCAGCGAGATATGTTGGATCGGGTTGCATGCAGCAGCGATATTGGGTCGGGTTGCAAGCCGCATCGATATAGCTCTTGGGCTGTAGGAGCCCCTCCGAAGTGTGTACACCCCCCAGTGAGTGCAGGTACCTACTGAGTGCGAGCGCCGAGTGATTGGGAGACATGAGTGATTGTGAGGTCGCCCGAGGAGCTGTTTACGAGTGATTGTGAGGTATGCTGAGGCACTGATTCTGAGTGATGTTATGCCAGAAGGGCGAGTTCTGATGCATGTTTTTTCCCGAGAGGCCAGTTATGATTTTATCACTTTTTACACTAAACTTCTTGAATTTCTATTGAAACTGTTGGAAAAATATATTCTCAAATGATTTTTGTTTTTTGAAATCGGCTTTTGAGCGTAATGATTTAACGTTTATACTGTTGGGAAAGAAATATTGTATTTACTGTGAATTGATGACGTGTTTTTATGTGTTTCTTACTGCTCAGACCCTATTTACCTTTATTACTTACTGAGTTGGCGTACTCACATTACTCCCTTCACCTTGCGTGCAGATTCAGGTGCTAGGGCAGAGTGAGCTGTTTACCTGTCCCCGGAGATTCACAGAGATTTGCGAGGTGCACGCGTCCGTAGCCCTGCCTTCTCCTTCTTACTTCTTTAGTACTTGCATACCCAGTCTTATATTGTATTAGGATAGTGCATTAGACTTGTATTTCTTTAGATGCTCATGACTGATGACTCCGGGATTTTAGGGCTGTATTTATTATTTGGTATATCCTTGTCTGTTTATATAAACGGAAATTTTCATGAGATATTGGATTAGAAATGATATAAATGAAAGGTTTCTTTATGCTTTGAGTGTTGAATTGGCTAACCAAATTTCGCGTTACGCACCATCACGGCCAGGGTAGTTTTGGGGTCGTGACAAGTTGGTATCAGAGCCTAGGTTACTTAGGACTCACCAGTCATGAGCAGGTTTAGTAGAGTCTTGAGGATCGGTACGGAGACGTCTGTACTTATCTTCGAGAGGCTGCGAAACCCTTAGGAAAAATCTCACATTCTTGAATTCTTGTCCTGCGAATCCATTTATTCAGCCAAAGGCGTAACTCTTTGAATTCCTTTCATGTGTTCGAATGCGCATGTGAGCGCTCGGTATCAGATGTGTATAGACGACTTGTGATTTACATGGGTGCGGTGCGGGATGTGATTTTAGCATGTTGATAATGGGCCAGACTAGAGGACTTGAGGTCGTATTTTGTCTGTGGGTTCAATGCTGAGGTGTTGATTGTGTGAGCACCTACTTTTGGATTTATATGTTCGGTAATGTCCCTATTAGTGGAAGTGATGGTTGGATGGAGACGTGATAAGTATGATGTGACTGCGAGATGTGTTCATATGATTTGAATGTGACGAGAAGGGTCTGCTTGTGTCACACCCCGAAATCCCACCGTCGGGCCGTGATGGCATCTAACGTTGAACCCGCTAGAAAAGCCAATGTGTGTAGTTAAACTAGAATCATAACCTCATTCTAACAGAATAAACTAAATCAGTTCACAAATTAAACAGCGGAAATAAATACGGTTTTAAGCTAAGTAAAGACAATCACAATACATCGACGTAAAATTTCCCAAAACCTGGTGTCACTAACTCACGAACTGTCTAAGAGTGCTAAATACAAGTCTGAACGGAAACACATGTCTGCCCCTGAAACTAAAGGAAATACAAGACAGAATCGAAGACAAATGGATGGAAGATACGCCAAGGCCCACGAACGCCAACAGGTATACCTCGAAGCCTCTATAACGAGCTGGAAGACACTCCCACTAATGATGTCCTCCGGGTCCGGCTGCGTAATATGCACAACATAAAGAAGTGCAAGTGTAGCATCAGTAAAACCGACCCTATGTACTGAGTAAGTGCCTAGCCTAACCTCGGCGAAGTAGTGACAAGGCTAGAACCAGACTACCAAATAAACCTGTGCTGTTCAATTAAACATAAATAGATATATACAATGGATAAGAAATATAGGGAGAAAACAATTAATAAAGGAAAGGCAACATGCTATAGGGAGATAACAGTTTCATATAAGAAATCTCAATAAGGAAAGGAACAACAAGCCAGCATATCAACAAGGACAAGAAATCACAAACTTGCACGACATCACCCTTCGTGCTTTTACTCTCGTCCTCACTATGTGATGTATAATGTAATCAATGTAAATCATGGCACGACATCACCCTTCGTGCTTTTACTCTCGTCCTCTCTATGCAGTGTATAATGTAATCAATGTAAATCACGGCACGACATCATCCTTCGTGATTTTACTCTCGTCCTCACTCTGCAATGTATAATGTAATCAATGTAAATCATGGTACGACATCACCCTTCGTGCTTTTGCTCTCGTCCTCACTATGTGATGTATAATGTAATCAATGTAAATCATGGTACGACATCACCCTTCGTGCTTTTACTCTCTTTCCTCCCATTATAATCAATGAATATGGTACGGAATGGTACATTGTACGATGCGGCATCACCCTTCGTGCTTTACACTCTTTCCTCACAATAACAAATAATGCACGACATCACCCTTCATGCTTTAGCACTCTTCCTCACCCAAACAACAATCACAGACAAGGGCAAGGGAGTAAATAGAATAAAAATAGAAATCCCGGTAAGGCAACAATAACAGAAATCTCAACATCCCAGCAATGGAGACAATATCAAACAATGCACGACAACACCCTTCGTGATTTACTCTCATTCTCACCAAGACAAGTGCACGACATCACCCTTCGTGCTTTAACACTCTTCCTCACCCAAAAAACAATCACAAACAAAGTCAAGGAAGTAAACAGAATAGATATAGGAATCCCGGCAAGGGAAAAATAATTAAACGATTAAATCCCGGCAAGGGTAATCATCAATTACACAATTAAATCCCGGCAAGGGAACATCAACTGCACAATTAAATCCTAGCAAGGGTATATTCAATAACTCTTTCTCTTTCTTTCACTTTCATTTCCATGATTTATTCTATCACTTGAGCCAATGCTCCAAAGGATGTAATATCTCATATTTCTTCATTATTCATTTCACAATTTGAGCCAATGCTCCAAAGACGTAATATCTCATATTTCTTCATTATTCGTTACACAATTTGAGCCAATGCTCCAACAGAGTTTACAGAATACAATTCCCTTCACATATTCTTCACAACATATAGAAATCATCAACTAAGCATGGAAATTACCACAAAATCAGTATATTCACAATATAAGGACTCACGGCCATGCTAGACACCAATGTAAAGATACTCGTCACCATGCCTATACAAAATCGGATTTGACAATTAGCAAGTAGAAAATTATACTCAACTCTTATTCCCTCAAGGTAAGGTTAGACCGAACACTTACCTCGGGTCCAAAGTATGTCAATCAACCCTCTAACACCGCCTTTCCTTTAGAATTCGACTCCGGAATGGTATTATCTAGACATAATCAACTCAAGTAAATAAATAAGGATTCAAACATTCAATTACATGGCCTAATTATCCATTTCCTAGCATTCTTTCAAATTTATCAAAATTCGACCCCGGGCCCGCTCGCTCGGATTCTTACAATTCTCGAAGGGAACACTCACCCAAAGCCTAAGGATCATAAATATACGATTGTTTTACTTGATTTCATGGCCAATTCACAGAAAATTCTAAGGTGATCACAAGTTCTAGGTTACTACCCATTTTCTTGAATTTTTGCACTAATTTGTGTAGTTAATTAGGCTAAGATACATGCATGAAACAAATTTATGGGTGGAATTTACTTACCTCACAAGACCTGGTCGAAAGCTCTTAAAAATGGTGGAATTCGCCTAAGGAAGAAGGTGAGAAATGAGGAAAATGGGTTTAAAACCCATACTTAAACTCACTGCCTCAACAATGATCGCACCTGCGATGGCTGGGACTGCACCTGCAGTCTCGCGCTTGCGAGGAGAACTTCGCGCCTGCGGAATTGGGTTGGGGGGTCTGGGATCACACCTGCGAAGGGGACACCGCACCTGCGATGCCTGGGACTACACTTGCGGTCTCGCACCTGCGATGCTGGGCAACCGCACCTGCGGTCACACCAGCTGAGTTTGCTGGTTTTTAGCCCCGTTAGTTGCCCGGAAGGCAGCTAGGCCCACCCGAGCCCTAATCCAAATTTACCAACGAGTCCCAAATAATAATACAGACTCGCTCGAGCCTTCGGAACACTCAAAACAACGCTAGAACTCGAAATCACACCCCCAAACCACAAGAACCAAACTTAAGAATTTTAAGTTTTCTAACTTTGCTAACAACGTGCCGAACTGGCCTGAACATCTCGGAACGATACCAAATTTCAAATATTACTCACATAACCTCCTACGAACTTGCCCGTGTGATCAAATCTCCAAAACAACATCATAAACATAGAATTAAACCTCAATATCCATGAATTCTATCAAATTTCATACAAACATTAAGTTTCCCATTTTAAGTCCGAAACAGGTCAAATGAAATCCGATTTCAACCAAACTTTACAGAAAGTGCTTAAACCATATATAAGACTTGTACCGAGCGCCGGAACCAAAATACGGGCCCGATACCATTACTTTCTAATCAGATTTCATTTTTAACTTCCTTAAATATTTTCAGAAAACATTTTACTCAAAAATTCATTTTTCGGGCTTGGGAATTCGGAATTCGATTCCAGACATATGCCCAACTCCCATATTTTAATACGGACTCTCTGAGACCGTCAAATTACGGGTCCATGTCCGTTTACCCAAAATTGACCGAAGTCAAATTTATTCATTTTAATATCAAATCTTAGCATTTTTTTCCCACAGAATTTCATATTTAAGCTGTCCGACTACGCGCCCGGACTGCACACGCAAATCGAGGCAAACACAAATGAGGTTTTCAAGGCCTCGGAAGTACGGGATGGGTAATAACATAGGTGATGAACCTTTGGGTCGTCACATTTCTCCACCTCTAAAACAATCGTTCGTCCTCGAACAGACAGAAGAAGGAAGTACCTGAGTCGGGAAATAAATGAGGGTAAGGATCTGCATATCGGACTCGGACTCCCAGGTCGATGCCTCCGGAGGCTGACCTCTCCACTGAACACAAACAGAAGGGAAACTCTTGGATCTCAACTGTCGAATCTGCCGGTCTAGAATGGCTACCGCCTCCTCCTTATAAGATAAGTCCGTGTCCAACTGGACAGTGCTGAAATCTAACACGTGGGCTGGATCGCCGTGATACCTCCGAAGCATGGACACATGAAAACTGGATGTACGGCTGATAAGCTAGGTGGCAATGCAAGTCTATAAGCCACCTCTCCCACTCGATCAAGAATCTCAAACGGACCAATGAACCTAGGGCTAAGCTTGCCCTTCTTCCCAAATCTCATCGCGCCCTTCATAGGCGACACTCGGAGCAATACTCGCTCCCTAACCATGAAAGCCACATCTCGAACCTTACGATCTGCATAACTCTTTTGCCTGGACTGAGCTGTACGAAGCCTATCCTGAATGATCCTGACCTTGTCCAAGGCCTCCTGAACCAAATATGTACCCAATAATCGAGCCTCTCCCGGCGTAAACCATCCAACCGGAGATCGACACCGCCTAACATATAAAGCCTCATAAGGAGCCATCTGGATACTCGACTGGTAGCTGTTGTTGTAGGCAAACTATGCTAAAGGCAAGAACTGATCCCATGATCCTCCAAAGTCAATAACACAAGCTCAGAGCATATCCTCCAATATCTGAATAGTCCGCTCGGACTTCCCATCCGTCTGAGGATGAAATGTTGTGCTCAACTCCACCTGGGTGCCTAACTCCCACTGAAATGCCCCCAGAAACGCGAGGTAAACTGCGCGCCCCGGTCCTAAATGATAGATACCAGCACACTATGAAGGCGAACAATCTCTCGGATATAGATCTCAGCTAACCTCTCGGATAAATAGGAAACTGACACAGGAATGAAATGCGCTGACTTGGTCAGCCTATCAACAATGACCCAACTGCATCGAACTTCTTCCGGGTCAATGGAAGTCCAGTAACGAAGTCCATAGTGATCCTCTCCCATTTCCACTCGGGAAGCTCAATCCTCTGAAATAGACCACCAGGCCTCTGATGCTCATACTTAATCTATTGACGATTCAAACACCGCGCCACATATGCCACAATATCCTTCTTCATTCTATGCCACCAATAATGCTGCCGCAAATCCTGATACCTCTTTGCGACGCCCGGATGAATAGAGTACCGGGTACTATGGGCCTCCTCTAAAATAAACTCTCAAATCCCATCAACATTGGGCACACAAACTCGCCCCTGTAATCTCAAAGCACCATCATCATCTAAGGTCACCTGCTTGGCACCTCCGCGCTGCACCGTGTCCCTAAGGTCACACAAATGGGGATCATCAAACTGTCGATCACGGATACGCTTCAATAATGAAGAACGAGCGACCATACAAGCCAACACTCGACTAGGATTAGATATATCCAACCTCACAAATCGATTGGCCAAATCTTGAACATCCAAAGAAAGCGTCTCTGACTGACCGAAATAAAAACAAGACTGCCCATACTAGTTGACTTCCTACTCAAAGCATCGGCCACCACATTGGCCTTCCCTGGGTGATATAAGATGGTAATATCATAATCTTTTAACAGCTCCAACCACTTTCTCTGCCTCAAATTCAACTCCTTTTGCTTGAACAGGTACTGAAGACTCTTATGATCCGTGAACACGTCACATGCCACGCCATACAGATAGTGCCTCCAAATCTTCAATGCGTGGACAATGGCTGCCAACTCCAAATCATGCAGTGGATAGTTCTTCTCATGAATCTTCAACTGCCTCGAAGAATAAGCAATGACCTTGCCATCCTGCATCAACACTGCGCCAAGCCCAATATGGGAAGCATCGCAATAGACTGTATAAGGCCCTGAACCTGTGGGAAAAACCAATACCGGTGCCGTAGTCAGAGCTGTCATGAGCCTCTGAAAGCTCGCCTCACACTCGTCTGACCATATGAACTGGGCACCCTTCTGGGTCAACCTGGTCATGGGGGCTGCAATAGATGAGAACCCCTCCACGAACCGACGATAATAGCCTGCTAATCCCAAGAAACTCCGAATCTCTTTTGCTGATGCTGGTCTAGGCCAGTTCTTGACTGCCACAATCTTCTTCGAGTCAACCTGAATACCCTCTGCTGACACGACATGACCCAGGAATGCAACTGAAATCAACCAGAACTCGCACTACGAAAGCTTTGCATAAAGCTGACTATCCTTTAAAGTCTGCTCGTGCTCCTCCTGACTGCGGGAGTATATCACAAACGATTCCAAATAAGGCCTGAACACTCGGTTCCTCAAATCCATAAAAGCTGCTGGGGCATTCGTCAACCCAAACGACATGACCAAAAACTCATAATGCCCGTACCGAGTGCGGAAAGCTGTCTTAGGGACATCGGATGCCCTAATCCTCAACTGATGGTAGCCAGATCTCAAGTCTATCTTTGAAAAATACCCTGGCACCCTGAAGCTGATCGAACAAATCATCAATCCTCGGCAGTGGATACTTATTCTTGATCGTAACCTTGTTCAATTGCCGGTAATCAATATACATCCTCATCGAACCATCCTTTTTCTTCAAAACCAATACTGGAGCACCCCAAGGGGAAACACTAGGCCTAATGAAACCCTTCCCAAACAAATCCTGCAACTGTTCCTTCAAATCTTTCAACTCTGGAGGGGCCATGCGATACGGCGGAACAGAAATGGGCTGGGTGCCCGGAGCCAGATCAATGCAAAAATCAATGTCCCTGTCGGGTAGCATCCCTGGCAGGTCTGAAGGGAAAACCTCGGGAAACTCACGAACCACGGACACCGAATAAATATAGGGAACCTTAATAATGGAATCGCGCACATAAGCCAAATAAGCCAAACACCCCTTCTCGACCATACGCCGAGCCTTCACGTACGAAATCACACTGCTGGTAGAATGACCAGGAGTTCCTTTCCACTCTAAACGGGGCAAATCTGGCAAGGCTAAGGTCACCATCTTGGCATGACAATCCAAGATAGCATGATATGGGGATAACCAGTCCATCCCCAATATAGCATCAAAGTCGACCATACCTAAAAACAACAAATCAACACGGGTCTCAAGACCCCCAATCATCAAAACACAAGAACGATGGACTCGATCGACCACGATAGAATCACCCACTGGTGTAGATACATAAACAAGAATACTCAGTGGATCACTAGGAATGACCAGGTATGGTGCAAAATAAGAGGACACATACGAATACATAGATCGTGGATCAAATAGCACTGAAGCATCTCTGTCACAAACCCGAATAGTACCTGTAATAACTGCATTTGAAGACTCAGCCTCTAGCCTGCTTGGAAGAGCATAACACCGGGGCTGGGCCCCACCACCCTAAATCACATCTCTGGGACAGCCGGCTACTAGCTGGCCTCCACCTCTGGCGGCCTGAGCTCCACCTCTAGCACCGCTACCCCCACCCCTAGCTGGTTGGGCAGGCTATTGAACACCTGGTGCCTGTACCATGGCACGAGAACCCTGATGCTGAGAACTACCTGATGCTCGAGGGAACAACCTGGAAAGGTGACCCGGATCGCCACAAGTGTAACAAGACCTCGGCTGTTGAGGGACCTGAATCTGACCCTGTTCACCTGAATGACCACACCGGAAACTCTGATGTGGCGGTGCACTGATGGGAGCTGGTGGCGCATTATAAGGCTGCTGATCGGAGTAGTGCATCTGATAACCACGACCACCTGAAGTACCATGGGAAACCTGGAGAGCTGACTGAAAAGGTCTGGGAGGGTGACCTCTACCTGAAGAATACCTGCACCCAGATGAGGCTCTACTGAAACGACCGAAATGACGGGGCCTCTTGTCATCCCCCTGACCACCACCCTGTGACAGAATCATCTCAATCCTCCTGGCCACGTTGGCCGCATTTTGGAATGATATGTCTGTACCTGACTCTCTAGCCATCTGAAGTCTGATAGGCCGGGCCAATCCCTCGATAAATCTCCAAACCCTCTCCCGATAAGTGGGAAGTATCATAAGAGCATGTCAGGCTAGAGTGATGAATCTGGTCTCGTACTGAGTGACTGACATAGATTCCTGTTGGAGACGCTCAAACTGCCTCCGAAGGTTCTCTCTCTGAGTAATGGGAAGGAACTTCCCCAGAAATACCTCTAAGAACTGAGTCCAAGTCAAAGGTGTAGATCCAGCTGGTCTGGATAGGCAATAATCTCTCCACCAACTCTTGGGTGCGCCAGATAACCGAAAAGTAGCGAAGTCAATCCCGTTGGACTCCACTATGCCCATATTCCGGATAACTCATGGCAGCTATCCAAATAATCCTGGGGGTCCTCTGATGGTGAACCAGTGAAAGTAGTAGTAAATAACTTGGTGAACCGGTCCAGTCTCCACAGAGCATCTGCTGACATAGGTGCTCTCTCTGCTACCGGTGCTGCAATACCCAGCTGAGCTACTCCGGCTGGCTGAGGTGCCGGAGCCTGAAACTGTGGAGCTAGCTGCTCTGGCACACGGGTGGCAGGAGTCTGGGCACCTCCCCTTGCCTGAGAGACGGCTAGTGCTGTAGGAAGAAGACCCGCATGTGCTACACTCTCCATGAGTCCGACTAGACGGACAAGGGCGTCCTGAAGCACTAGGGTAGCTATGAACCCCTCTGGATCCTGAGCTGGTCCAACTGGGACTGCCGAAACTGGGACCTCCTCGTCAGACTCGACCTGAGAGTCCTCCACTAGGGCTGCTTCTCTAGGCTGAGCCAGGCCCGGGCCTCAGCCTCTAGCACGGCCTCGTCCTCGACCTCGACCCCGAGTAGGAGTTGTAGCAGGAGTGTCAAGCTGCTGGGCGGAACCAAGGGAAGCACGCGTCCTCTCCATCTGCGAGAGAATAGAATAGAAACTCAATCAGTACTCAGAATCATATCGCACGACAGAGAAGAAAAGAAATATGGAGTCATCCTATCTTTTCAGCCTCTGGGGGATTGATACAGACATCTCCGTACCGATCCCTCAGACTCTACCAAGTTGTCTGTGAGTTGTAAGACCTAAGAAACCTAGAGCTCTAAATCCCACCGTCGGGCTGTGATGGCATCTAACATTGAACCCGCTAGATAAGCCTACGTATGTAGTTAAACTAGCATCATAACCTCATTATAAGAGAATAAACTAAATCATTTCACAAATTAAAAAACGAAAATAAATACGATTTTAAGCTAAGTAAAGAAAATCACAATACATCGACGCAAAATTTCCCAAAACCTGGAGTCACTAACTCACGAACTATCTAAGAGTGCTAAATACAAGTCTGAAAGGAACTACATGTCTGCCTCTGAAATTAAAGGAAAAACAAGACAGAATCGAAGACAAAGGGATGGAAGAGACGCCAAGGCCCACGTACGCCAACGGGTATACCTCGAAGCCTCTATAACGAGCTGGAAGACACTCCCACTAATGATGTCCTCCGGGTCCGGCTGCGTAATCTGCACAACATAAAGAAGTGCAGGTGTAGCATCAGTTAAACCGACCGCATGTACTGAGTAAGTGCCTAGCCTAACCTCGGCGAAGTAGTGACGAGGCTAGAACCAGACTACCAAATAAACCTGTGCAGTTTAATTAAACATATATACATATATACAACGGATAAGAAATATAGGGAGAAAACAATTAATAAAGGAAGGGGAACATGCTGTGGGGAGATAACAGTTTCATATAAGAAATCTCAATAAGGAAAGGAACAACAAGCCAGCATATCAACAAGGACAAGAAATCACAAACTTGCACGGCATCACCCTTCGTGCTTTTACTCTCATCCTCACTATGCGATGTATAATGTAATCAATGTAAATCATAGAACGGCATCACCCTTCATGCTTTTACTCTCGTCCTCACTATGCAGTGTATAATGTAATCAATGTAAATCATGGCACAACATCACCCTTCGTGCTTTTACTCTCGTCCTCACTATGCAATGTATAACGTAATCAATGTAAATTATGGCACGGCATCACCCTTCGTGCTTTTGCTCTCTTTCCTCACAGTATAATCAATGAATATGGTACGGAATGGTACATCGTACGGCACGACATCATCCTTCGTGCTTTACGCTCTTTCCTCACAATAACAAACAATGCACGACATCACCCTTCGTGCTTTAGCACTCTTCCTCACCCAAACGGCAATCACAAACAAGGGCAAGGGAGTAAACAGAAAAAAAATAGAAACCCCGGTAAGGCAACAATAACAGAAATCTCAACATCCCAGCAAGGGAGACAATATCAAACAGTGCACGGCATCACCCTTCGTGCTTTGCTCTCATTCTCACCAAGACAAGTGCACGACATCACCCTTCGTGCTTTAACACTCTTCCTCACCTAAAAAACAATCACAAACAAGGCAAGGAAGTAAAAAAAATAGATATAGGAATCCCGACGAGGGAACAATAATTAAACGATTAAATCCCGGCAAGGGTAATCATCAATTACATAATTAAATCCCGGCAAGGGAACATCAACTGCACAATTAAATCCCGGCAAGGGTATATTTCAANATATTCACAATATAAGGACTCACGGCCATGCTAGACACCAATGTATAGATACTCGTCACCATGCCTATACAAAATCGGATTTGACAATTAGCAAGTAGAAAATTATACTCAACTCCTATTCCCTCAAGCTAAGGTTAGACCGAACACTTACCTCGGGTCCAAAGTATGGAAATCAACCCTCTAACACCGCCTTTCCTTTAGAATTCGACTCCGGAATGGTATTATCTAGACATAATCAACTCAAGTATATAAATAAGGATTCAAACATTCAATTACATGGCCTAATTATCCATTTCCTAGCATTCTTTCAAATTTATCAAAATTCGACCCCGTACCCGCTCGCTCGGATTCTTGCAATTCTCGAAGGGAACACTCACCTAAAGCCTAAGGATCATAAATATACGATTGTTTTACTTGATTTCATGGCCAATTCACAGAAAATTCTAAGGTGATCATAAGTTCTAGGTTACTACCCATTTTCTTGAATTTTTGCACTAATTTGTGTAGTTAATTAGGCTAAGATACATGCATGAAACAAATTTATGGGTGGAATTTACTTACCTCACAATACCTATTCGAAAGCACTTTAAAATGGTGGAATTCGCCTAAGGAAGAAGGTGACAAATGAGGAAAATGGGTTTAAAACCTGTACTTAAACTCACTGCCTGAACAGTGATCGCACCTGCGATGGCTGGGACCACACCTGCAGTCTCGCGCTTGTGAGGAGAACCTCACGCCTGCGGAATTGGGCTGGGGGGTCCAGGATCACACCTGTACTCATTGCCAGCATCAGTTTGCAGTTTTCTTCAAATAGAACAGCACTCCAGTATTCATTGCTGGCATCAATTTGCAGTATTTTCTTACCGTCTGAAGGGATATAGAGGGACTTGACATTTTTTAAAATCTCCTTTATTTCTCTGACTGCTTCATCTTGCTTCTTTCCCCATGATGGAGCATTTTTCTTGAGCATGTCTGTAAGTGGAGAAATGCATGTAGAAATATTTGGTATGAAATCTCTCACATAATTTACTATACCCAAGAACTGTTGGATCTGATTTGTTGTGAAGCTAGTATCTGGAAACTTGAGCAGTTCTTGACATATATGTGGCCCTGGACTGTATGCACCTTGGATAAAATGCATTCCAAGAAAATCAATCTCCTTCTGTGCAAGAACCATCTTTTTTGCTGAAAGCATGATTCCGTATTGTGTTATTAATGCCTCAAACTGACGAAGCAAAATGACATGTTCCTCCATTGTATTGCTAAATAACAAGATGTCATCAATGTAAATCAAAGAGGTATGGAGGATGGGCTGGAATATTTTTATCATGGCTTTTTGGAACAATGAGGTTGCAGTCTTTAATCCGAAGGGCATGACCTTCCATTGGAAGTGATGATAGGAGATGCAAAAACCAGTTTTGGGTCTTTCTTCAGGGTGAATTCCCAATTGCCAAAATCCAGATTTTAAATCAAACTTGGAAAAATATTTGGCCTTGGCTAAGTGGGAGACAAGAGTGAGTTTATTTGGTATAGGGAGTTTATCATCTTGGAGGAAATGGTTAAGTGGCTGGTAATTAATGACTAACCTGAGTTTTCCTCTTGTTTGCTCAGCTCTTTTATTGACATAGAATGCTTCGCATGCCCACTGTGAATCGGATGGCTCTATTAGATCAAATTCCAAAAGTTCTTCACATTCTTTCTTTGCAAGCTGGAGATGATCTGGATTCATGCCTGAATGACTTGCTTTTGTTGGATTGATGTTTTCATTCTTCTTGAAAGGGAGCTTGATGAAAAATTCTTCATTTTTCCATAACGGGTTTTTCTCTTTCTTCATGAAATCCTTGTGAGATTCAGCACATGAATGCTCAATGAGATTTTGCTCAATGTCCTTGATTTGTTCGTCATTGGTGATTTGGAATAGCCTTGGAATATCAGAATAAGGTTTGAACTGCTTCTTAAAAGCTATTCCGTGAGCCTTGATCTGGAGTTGATCTTTAAGTTGTCTGTAAATGTCGAATCCAACAATAAGATCTTTTCCTGGTACATCAAATCCTATCAGCTTGGCCCTGTACTTCAATCCTGGAAAGAACTCCATTGTGACCGGATGCTTTGTGATGACAGTGGTAGTCAGAATTCCATTTGATGCAGTGTTGAAATCCTTAAAGTGCGGCACCAGTTGGTTTTCAGGAAGTATAGCAGGGTTTATGAGTGAGTAAGAAGCTCCAGTGTCGATGAAAGCAATAACTCGAATCGGTCGATCCTATTTGGATGAATAGACTTTAACTTCTACTTGAGGAACGACTGCAAGAGCGTTGATCTCCTCTCGGGCTTCGATCTCTGGTTCTGAAATTTGGTAGTTATCATTGCCTTGATCTTCATAGATATCCAGAGAGAAAAGAGTTTCTTCATTAGGTTCATCATCCACAGAGAATATAGATTCAAGGTCCTCCTCTTTTCCGAGATGTATGCCAGTGTAATCTTCAATCTCTTGAAGGAGTTTAACAGATCTTCTTGATTGAGGACAGTTTTTTGCGAAATGTCCAATCTCTTGGAAAATAAAGCATCTGTTCTTCTTGTGAAAATTTTCTGTCCTTCTACGTCAAAAATATTTTGTGCGTCTCTTGGACCTTGGATTTCTATCTGGAATTCTTAGCCATCTGAAACTCCTGAATCCTTTGTGTCGCCTAGATGTTTTGCAAGAACATCCTGATCCAGTGATCAGGTTGGATCTGCGACATGATTTGTCAAGCGCTGGATTGTGATGGATAATTATNAACATCCTGATCCAGTGATCAGGTCGGATCTGCGACATACTTTGTCAAGCGCTGGATTGTGTTGGATAATTTGTTTCAGGGCTGAGCGCTTTGTGCAAATGTCCTCCAGTGCTACAAAAATAGCTTGTCTAATGTAGCCGACTTGTGGGACTGTTATTGATTGAAGATTTTCTTCAATGATGGTCATGGTTCGGCTTGCTAACATCTTTGGAATGGAAGAAACAAAGGCTTGCTTTAGGTTGCTGTCTCCACTGATTTANGACACACACTTCATCTCGAAGAGTTGTCTTCGCATTTTCTCCTGTCTTTGGCTAGTATCTCCGCAGAAAACTTCATGTAGGATTCTGATGTTGAAGGTAAAATCCTGGGATGTAAGAAAAGTATTTTTATCTTGAATCCCAAGTGAATTCCACCAATTCCTAAGGATTCTTGAGAACCGTGAAGTTAGTTCTGACAGGATGATATACTTTTCTCATTCCACCAAAGTTTTGGTCACCATCCAAGTATAGAAGTCTTGGATTATTTGAGGCCATTTTGAAACTTTGACGTCGTCTAAGGTGAAAGTGTGGAAGCCAGTTCCAACT
>ML343132.1:0-24437 GCA_005239505.1 Nicotiana paniculata | reverse complement strand
CTGGTCAAGTTTTGAGGCAGCAACATATTCTTTGACTCCTTTTGGTTTGTGTTGGACTAAGGATTGAATTTGGGTCCGTGGTGCAAATGATTTTTTGGCAAAAGCCGAGTAATGGTTTATTAGGGGCAGTTTAGTGGAAGATATTTTCTGTTCATCGGGTAGGATATAAAATTCATAGAGATAATCATATTTTTTGGACAAGGTTTTATATAGAGTAGGAGACATATTCATTTTTGCTAGGGAAGAGGATGATGGAAACGACTCAGACATATTTAGCAAACTGTTCCTCCCTCCGAAAGGATGGGCTGGCTCTGATACCACAGTAGGATGAACAGAGCAAGAGACTCCAAGTAAGCAAACTATATCATAGATACGAAAGTTTTCCTACAAAAGAGCTGGCTATTGCCATGCTAATAGATTTTCAGGGTTGGACCCCTAAGAGTGATTCTGAGTTATATAGATGTTGTGGAACTAACTCGAGCTATTAGGAGCTTTGAAGTCTGAGTAAAAGCCCAAGGGATTAAGTTGGGATCGTGTTCAGGGGTCGAGGATCAATTCTGGATGTCAAAATTCAAGGAAGAATTAACTGCTAAAAAAATACACTGGTGCGGCGCACTGGGGACGCACATCGCGGTGCATCAGGGTAAAATTCTTTCAGAAATTAGCAAACTTCTGAGACTGGGTTTTTGTGGTCTGTCAAGAAAAAGAACTAATGCTACGCACCCTGCTACACATGAAAAACAATAAGTTTGCAAGTTTTATTTCAGCTAAGAAAGGGTGATTTTATTTGGGCCTGACCCTACTTGGTATAAATACATGAAAAATGGTATTTTCTGAACTTTTGACACATCTAATACCTAAGGAGGATAAAGAGAAGGTGGAGAAGTGAAATCACAAGAAATTCGTCATTCAATCCTTACTCAAGACAAGAGTTTGGATCATTTTATGCTTTTCTTTATATTTGTGATGAATTACTCATATCTATGGAGTAATTCTCTTTAGGGATTGATGGATTTTATGTATTGATATTTATTTGTGGATATTAACTCTACTTTTTATGTATTGAATCGTTTTGGGTGTTTTAATTGTTGCATCTATATTCACATGTTCATGTAATCGAGAGAGGCATAACTTGTGATGTCTTTGCATTATCTTGTTGGTTGAATTCATTGATTCTTCTTAGTAACCGAAAGAGGCTAGTTGAATTATTGTTTAGACCTAGTTAGGAGGATAACTGAAAGAGGTTCTCCTAAAGACCAGTCCACTACGAATTCTTGCATATCTTCACCGAGCTTAAATTAATTCAAATTGTGAGGTTGAGACTTAATCGAGAGAAGAGTTTCTACAAAATGAAGAACTAATAATTGAGTAAATTCGAGAGACTCACTTGAAAATTAAGAGTGAATTAACTAGAGTTAAATCCAGACAATTATCTTGCACCTATTCGATCAACCCCTATTTTCTCCCATTGATATCTTTCATGCTTACTTTTGTTTGATTGTCATTAGTCAATTAGATCTAGATTCTTAGTTAATTTTAGTTTTAATTAACATAATTCTCAACTGTTGATCATATTGGATAGCAATCTAGCTACGAACTACGAAAATACTGTTTAACTCCAATCCTTGTGGATAGGATGTTATACTATACTATATTCGACTAGAGAGCATAATTTTATGTTTTTAGCTAATCAAATTGTGGCGCCGTTGTTGGGGATTGGCAATCAATAGTGTTTGAAATAGTTTGTAGTTCTAATTTAGGAATTTTTTTTAATTTTTATTTTAGTTTTCCCTTTTTACTGTTGGTGTTCTTGGCTGTGAGCAGGCTACAGGTTAAATTGGTGCATGCCCCGATCCTCTGGGAAGGAATTGCTACCATAACACCCGAAAATTGAAAAACAAATGCGACAGTTTGGGAGACCACTTGGTGATTACTCTAGACCGGTCTACAACCAGGGATTGTCAAGTATTCGACCACCTTCTATTGTAGTTAATAATTTTGAATTGAAGTAAGGGTTGCTCCAAACTCTTCAAACTGGCCTTGTCTTCAGAGAGAAGATGAACGGAGATCCAAAATCATGTAATGGACTTCGAGGAGATCATGAACACCTTTAAATATAATGGTATTTAACAAGATTCAGTTTATCTAAGGGCATTCCCCGTTACTCTTAAAGATAATACGAAACAGTGGCTTCGAAGCTTGCCTCAAGGATCAATTAGAACATGGGAAGAGATGACCAGAAAATTTCTTGACAAATATTTCTCCTCAGCTAAAACGGGAAAGTTTAGAAGAGAGATCCATAACTTCTGCCAGAAAAATAATGAAACTGTGTTTGAAGCTTGGGAGAGGTTTAAGGAGATTGTTTGAAAGTGTCAACATAGTGGAATCAAACTTAGGATTTTTGGGATAGTTTGACACTGGCCTCACACAGAACGTTGAGCAATGCAGCTGGAGGTCCGTTAATGAAGAAGATACCAAAGGAGATCGTCACTATTCTCGATGAATTATTTGAAGATGCAAAGTAGTGACCCTCTGAGAGTGCTGAAAGAAGAAGGGTGAATGGTGTTCACCCAGTTGATGCTAACACATCTGTGCAGGTACAACTTGATGCTATGGTGAAGGAAATAAGGAAGATGATCTTAGCTTCAATACAGAGTGAGATTCATACAGAATGTGATATTTATGGAAGAGGACACCCTACTCATGAGTGTAAATCCCCAACTGAGGAAGTTAATGCTGTTCGAAATTACAACTTTAATGCAATGGGTCAGAGGCACCCCGATTTTTCATGGAGTTTATCTGGGGGTAAAAAAATGCATGCAACAAAATAACGCCAGACCTCATGGACAAGGGGCGCCTGTTTTCCAAAGTCAACAGAGGCAACAATTTAAGCCTCAACAGCTAATTCAATCTGATTTAGAAGATCTGATGAAGTCTTTCTTTTTCAAGATAGATGAGAGATTAGATGCTCATGGTGCAGCTATCAAAGCACTTGGCACAGGGTTGCGAAATTTGGAGAAGCAAGTGGGACAAATTGTAACTATATTATCTAAGAGAATCTCAGGTACTCTGCTAGATGGTACTAAAAATAATCCCAAAGAAATGGTAAATGTTGTGACCTTGAGAAGCGGACATGTGTTGGAAGATCCCACGCCAATTTAAAAGGAAGTTGCGCCTGAAAAAGAAAGTGGGAAGGAGCTGAAAATTAAAGATGGTAAGAAGAAGAAAGGTAATAAGAGAGTAGAAAAAAAGGAGGAAACTTCAAGAAGGGAGGACACATGAAGAGAGCAAACACATACCTGCTCTACCTTTCTCCAAAATCTGTATAGAGAAAAGCTGGACAAACAATTTGAGAGATTTCTAGATATGGTGAGACACGCTAATGTAAACTTGCCATTCACAGAAGTTCTCTCACAAATGAGAGCTTATGCCGAATTCTTGAAGGAGATCCTTAAAATAAGAGGAATATAGAAGAGACCTTAGTGGTAAAGCTCACAAAGCATTGCAGTGCAATCTTGCAGAACAAACTCCTACGAAAGTGTGGAGATCCAGGGAGTTTTACTATACCTTGCTATTTAGGCACTCTTAACTTTGATAAATCTTTATGTGATTCTGGTGCCTCAATTAATCTAATGCCATTTTCTATTTACAGGAAAGTGGAGAAGGAGATTGGAGAGATAAGGTCGGTGCCAATATCTTTGCAACTGGCAGACCAAACGACTATAACACCTGAGAGGATAGTAGAAGATGTTTTGGTGCGGGTGGATAAGTTCGTATTTTCTGTATATTTCATAGTGGTGAACATGAAGGTCCCCCTAATCCTAGGAAGACAATTTTTAGCAACGGCTAGAGCTATACTTGATATACATGATAGAAAACTCATGCTTAGAGTGGGTGAGAAGATGGTGACGTTTGAGATGAATATAGCAACTGGTGGAATAGAGCCTGACTTTGACTCAGACCCCGACTGACAATTCAGAGAAGTTCCTTTACCTTATGCTTTTTAAGTGTGTGTCAGGGGACATTCCACAACTTAAAGTGTGGGGTAAGGGGATAATTGTATGTTGTATGTATATGTATTTTAGTTTTTGTTAATTTTAGTAATTTTAGAAAAATGAGAAAAACCATAAAATTTTTAAATTTTTTGATTTTTTCCGATGATGGATATCATTCGACGGGTTTCTTGAGAGATTAAAGTCGAAAGAAGAAAGACAAAAATATTTTCTTTCGTTAGGTAGTGTAACAATTTCCCCTTGGTTTTTCTTTGTACCGCTTTTCCAAGGGTTTTGTTTAAACTGGGTGTAGTTAGATTTTGTTTCTAGAAGTAGGAAACCTTGTGCTATGAATTGAATTGAAAACAATGTCTCTTAGCTTTATCATTCCTTCAGAATAGTGAGTGCTTTAGTTGTGATGCTTTGGCTCAGTTTTTGACTCTTCCATAAGTACCTTAAATCGTATGATCCTAACTTTGCTTAACTGCTTTGACTAGAGTGTCGTGATAATCCAATCTTGAGTGAGTTATGTGCCATGTGTGTGTGTGTGTGTGTCTGTGTGAGGTTTTTGTGTTATTCTATGTATTGCATGTGATGTCTAGAACTTGCCCGTGAGTTTGCAAAGCGAAATAGTAATTTCATTCAGTCTTGGAAGCGATATAGACGTTTCTTTGTTGAGCCGATTATATGCTTTACCTACCTAATTGTTATGTATCTTAGTTAATCCCTTTGAGCCTGGAATCCTGTTTCTTTAGCAACCACATTACGAGCTTTAACCAATTGTTTGAATTGATAATATATTTGAACCATTTTACCTCTCGTGAGAACTTGAATTTGTTATGAATTATGTAAAAGTTGAAGTGTGGGGTGGTTGGTTTGTAGTTTGAGTGAAACTAAAGAAATAAGGAGAAAGGTGCATTGTTTTGAAAAAGTAAGAGACACATGAATTGGGAAAGAAAAAAAGAAAAAAATAAGTGTATGATTGTGAAAACAATTCCGTGATAGTGGTAACTCTCGATGTAATTGTGGTTAAAGAAGTGGGAATTAATGTATATTGATGTGAAGGTGGAGTATGGTTTGACTTAAGCGTGGGGTTTGAATTGTTAATGTATGTATTATCGTGCCCCCTTTTTCTCGCGAAATCGGGTTTCGATATTTTTGGGACAACTCCTTTTAGAGGGTAAGGAATTGGAATTGAGAGAGTCGCCACCTAATGGATTAAGGTGTGTTAGGGCACCTAGAGCAGATAACTCATATTACCAGTTTACATCACCAGAGATTGGGTAAGGGCTCAAATTACCTCGAGGGGAAGGTGTTAGGCACCCCTCGAGGTCTAGAACCATGGGTCCCGACCGAACTTACATTAAGCGAATTAGTCTAAGGAAAACAAAGAAATTTGGACAAATAAAATACTCCATTTATTTTAGAAAAGGAATGGGGTGGGGGGTGGGGGGTTCCTAAGTTTTTTAGCCTATAGGATTACCCCGTGAAATACTTTGTAACTCCCTCAAGTAGGGGTGCCACTCATAGTATTTAGTGCACGGACTATCATCACCTGCTACTCGATTACTATCTTTAAGTTGTTACTTAAGCGTTCTAGTGGATTCTAGTTCGTTTCTTATGCGTGCACTACCCGTCCCTTACCTATGGCCCTGGAGGTATTAGTGTAACTACCCGACCGATCATTTTGCATTATCGGAACCCGTTCCCCTAAATAAAACTTCCCATAGAGGCTTATTGTGATTTATGACTTGCGGGGGCGGGTGGTTTGGGATTCAAAAATGTTTAGAGGAATATTGGAACACTTGGTTCCTTAAGGTTGGCCTTTAAGGCCAAGTTTGACTTCGGCCAACATTTTGAGCAAACGACCTCGGAATCGAGTTTCGATGATTCCGGTAGCTTTGTATGATGATTTCGGACCTGGGCGTATGTTCGGAATGGGTTTTGGATGACCCGGGAGCGTTTCGACGCCCAATATCGAAATAAGAATTTCCTCATGTTAATATTGTGGTTTGGGACGTGTTTTTTTGTTATCGAGGTCCGAACAAAATACCGAGATAGGGAATAGTTCCCTTATGTCATTTATGACTTGCCTGAAGAATTTGGTGTCATTCCGAGTAGTATAGGTCGGTTCGGCGCATTGTTAGCGAATTCTAGAACATTAAGTTCAAAGTTTGATTCAATTTGGTTTTGGAGTCGAATTCTTAGTTTCGTTGTTGTTTTTCATGTTCCAAAAATTTGAGCGAGTCTGTATCATGAATACAGACTTTCCAGTGCCTTTGGAAGGGGTCCCGAGGGGATCGGGTGAGTTTCGGACCCCTCGGAGCTAATTTCAAAACACCAGAAATTCCAGGTCTGGTTTCCTTCTCTGCAATCGCGGATGGTTTACTGCATTCGCAAATAAGGAACTGAATAGGGGTGGTGAATGCCCTGTGCATTCGCACAAAGGGCACCGCGATCGCGATGGGTTGGGCTACTGACCCAGTGCGATCGCACACCCCCATCCGCATTCTCACATAGCCCAGCCTTTGGGCCAGCCCAGCTACTCTTTACCCTGTGTGCTTGCAGGGCTCTCTCCGCGTTCACATAGAAGGCCCATGAGGGCCTGGTCATTTAAAGCTCTACGATCGCACTGCCCAGGCTGCGATTTCATAGAGGAGACCACTGGGTAGTGTATTTTTATAGCGGGATTTAATTCATTTCCCTCATCTTCTTCTTCTTCCTTGGGACGATTTTCAGCATTCAAGAGGGGCAAACGACCTAGTTATTGAAGGTAAGTGAATTCTACCCTAATATTAGTTTCATGCATGGATTACAAGCTAGATTAACTACCTAATTAGTGAAAAATTAAGGATTTGGGGTAGTAACCTAGGGCTTTTGAAAATGTAGAAAATTACCCGTCAATTAGCTATGAAATCAAGTAAAAATCATGTATTAATGATCCTTAGGCTATGGGTAAGTGTTTCCTTCGAGAATTTTTGGAATCCGAGCATGCGGGCCCGGGGTTGGATTTTAGGATTTCTTCAAGAATGATGAATTTGGCTAAGTAGTAGAAGAATTTCATGCTTTGAGTATAAATTGATATATTTGTATAACATTTGGCTAGTTTCGAGTCCGTAGGTGTCGAGTTTGGAGTTCCAGGCTCGTTCTTGACCCGGAAAGTAGGTTGGACACGAGGTGAGTCTTCTTTCTAACCTTGTAAGAGGGAACTGTCCCCCTTGGTGATTTAAATGAATATGTGCTAATGTTTGTGGGGGCTACGTACACGCAAAGTGATGAGAATCCGTACGTAGCGACTATTATTGTTATGTCCGAGTAGTTAGGCCTACACCATGCCTTATGTTTTTCCTTGAAATGAACTATATGCTTAGTGAATTAATGTTACGTGCGGCTTGTTTCCCTGAAATCATGGAATTTAAGTAATTGTTCACGAAAAGTAATTTATAAAGAATAATTGTGTGGATTGTGTGTGCATGTGACCGCTTCGCAATTTACATTCCGCTCCCCACTCTCATGGGAGCGGGACGTACGCAGACCCGCCCACTATTACTACGAAAAAAGCCCTGCCCTTTCCTTCGCTACTAGGAAAGTAAGCAACTTCTATTAGCGCCGGACCTTGAGTCGAATTGATCGTGTCATGTGCAACGTCCATCAATGATGGTTCATTAATTTCCATTCATTTAGACTCCTTCCCCCTTCTCAGCGTAGAAAAAGATCGAGAGGGGCCCGAAAGCCCCCAAAGAACGGAAACGGAATTCGATTCACTCCCCATTCTCTCTTAAATAAATAAAGCTCCCCCGGGGCCGGGTCTTTCCCTGTTGTTCTGTTCCCGCCACGAGAAAGACGCACGGAAGAGGTATTCGCAGCGTGCGGAGGATCCGTTGAGAGTTTGTCTCGGTAGGAAACTGTACGATCTTTTCCCCTATATTGAAAGATATATATTATGGTTCGGGCAGTTCGACCCTCGACAATGCACATATATGATCATTATGATGGCTCAGGCCGGTTGTCCTTATCCTGTATGCGCATGTTAAATTGTTAATGATTTCTTTTTATGGATTTGAGTGGTGAGATATATTTTTAAAGGAAAGAAAAGAATAATGAATTAGAAATTGTACATTTGCTTCCAGTATTTATTTGAATTACTGTCATTTTTAATGTTTACTGCTTTTATCATCCTTGTATGTCTGTTACTGATATTATATCTTATTAATCATTCTGTTAGACCTTAGTAAGTGTCAAGTCGACCACTCGTCACTACTTCTTCGAGGTTAGGCGGGATACTCACTGGGTACATATTTGTTTATGTACTCATGCTATGCTTCTGTACTTAATTGTACAGGTTCTGAGGCTGGTGCATCTGGTTATCAGACCGAAGCTCGATTCTGATCGTAGTTGGACCTGACTTTACGGTGAGTTGCTTCTCCTGACAATCCTCGGCAGCACCATGGAGTTTTCTTTTGCTTATTTCCCGTCTATTTCTTTCAGACAGTGGGATTGTATATTATATATTTTTTATATTCTGTTAGTATGCCCGTAGGACTTGTGACACTAGTTCCTGGCTCACACGTAGTGATTATTTTGGTTTGCGGGTCTGTATATATATATTTATTGGCTCACTCCTCTTTACGACTTCTTTTGGGTAAAAATGGCTTACTATCTTTTTCAATTAATGTTTTGAACTTTAAAACTTGGCACGTGTTGGGATGTTTACTCAAATATGGGAAAAATCCTTAGTACTCTGAGTGTGGGATTTCCTAACCCCGGTGTTGGGCTCCATCACGACCTGAGTTAGTATTTTGGGTCGTGACAACATGGTATCAGAGCACTAGGTTCACGTAGGTCTCACAACTCATGGGCAAACCTAGTAGAGTCTTTTGATCGGTATGGAGACGTCTGTACTTATCTTCGGGAGGCTATAGGGTGTTAGGAAAACCTCTTCTTATTTTTATTCTATCGTGCAGTCAATGGTTTACTAAATCTCATTCTTCTATTCTCTCACAGATAGTGAGGACGCGTGCATCCAATGTTCCAGACCGGGGAGGCCGTGGCAGAGGCCGGAGGAGGGCATCGGCTCGAGGTAGGGGACGAGGGCATCCCCAAGCTATTCCAGTTGTACCACCACCGGAGGATCCTACTATAGAGGAGTAGGGTGAGGTGCCCCCAGCAGGTCCTGCTCCAGTTGACTTTATGACGGCGCCAGGCTTCTAGGAGATCATGGGCCGTATGATGCTGTTTATGCACACCATGTCCCAGGCTAGTTTATTTCCAGCAAATCCTGCCACATCTCAGGCGGGAGGGGGCCCCAGACTCCTATTTCCCAGGCTGCAGGACATGCAACAACATTATATCATACCCCGGGTACACTGCCCGTGGGTGGGGTCCAGCCTGTAGCAGCAACACTTGAGCCCAAAACAGCTGCGGACGGTGATCCGCAGAAGTTATAGTATAGATGGACTCGATTGTACCCTCCAGTCTTCGGGGGTGAGCAAGGAGAGGATGCCCAGGATTTTGTTGACAGGTGCAGGGATAGGCACAATATGAGGATATTAGAGTCCCATGGAGTGGACTTCACTACCTTCCAGCTAGAGGGCAGAGCTCGTAGATGGTGGCAGTCTTATATTCTCAGCAGGCCAGTAGATTCTCCTCCCATCACTTGGGAGCAGTTCACTCGGATGTTTCTAGACAGGTATATCCCACCATCCGAGAGGGAAGAGTTGCGATATCAATTTGAGCAGTTGGAGCAGGGACAGATGTCAGTGACAGATTATGAGGCTAGATTCTCAGAGTTGTCTCGCCACACACTTATGATATTGCCCACTGATGCTGAGAGAGTGCGAAGATTTGTAGCAGGGCTGCACTCCGGTATTAGGGCCAACATGGCCCGAGAGGTGGAGATGGGGACTCCCTATCAGCTGGTGGTCGAGATAGCTCGTCGGATTGAGGGCTATCGATCAAGAGGCAGAGAGCAGGGTCAGCAGGACAAGACAACCACATTCTCCGGAGATTTCAGAGGTGCCCCAGTTAGGGGAAGAGGTTAGTTCAGTAGAGGTCAGCCCAACAGGCCTCCATATTCAGGACCCCCACCACCTCCCCGAGGTGTTCCAGCGAGGGCTCATTTCAGCGCCATGCTAGAGCGTTACTACCACCCTCCAACCATTCAGAGTTCACCCAGTGGTTATTCTAGTTATCCGAGATTCCCCAGTCCCTACTTCAGTGCTATGCCAGAGAGTACACATCGCTCTCCGGCTATTCAGGGTTCCTCTTCGAGGCAGCAGGTATGATACCCGAAGGTGGTTATGAGTGTGGGGATCCAGGTGATATGAAGAGGCATTGCCCCAGGCTTCGGGGCAAAGTGGTGCAACAGGATTATCAGCCTATGGGTCCAGCACCAGCCGTTAGGCCACCTAGAGGTGGGGGATAGGTCGGCAGGGGTCGTCCTAGAGGTGGAGGCCAGTAAAGGGGAGGTCAACCAGCTCCTGTTCATTCTGGTGGGGCTCAATCTTACGGTGCTCCAGCTAGATTCTATGTTATTCCGGCCAGATCAGATGTAGTGGCCTCAGACGCCGTGATCAGAGGTATTATTACAGTATGTGGTAGAGAGGCATCAATGTTATTTTATCCAGGATCCACTTATTCCTATGTTTCGGTCTTATTTGCTCATTTTCTGGATGTCCCTCATGAGTCCTTGGGTTCTCCTATATGTGTGTCCACTCCTGTGGGCAATTCTGTGGTGGTAGACCGGGTTTATCGGTCCTGTATGGTTACATTCTGCGGGTTCGAGACTCGAGCGGATCTCTTATTGCTCGACATGGTTGATTTAAAGATTATTTTAGGCATGAATTAGCTATCCCCTTATCATGACGTGCTAGATTGCCATGCTAAGACAATTACTTTAGCCATGCCAGAGTCACCTAGGCTGGAGTGGAGAGGTTCCTCAGTTAGTGCAGCCAGCTGGGTTATTTCATTCCTGAAGGCTCGACATATGGTCGAGAAGGGTTGTCTGGCCTACCTCGCTTATGTGCGGGATGCCACTGCCGATTCTCCGATGATTGATTCAGTGCCAGTTGTTCAAGAGTTTACTGATGTATTTCCTTCGGACCTTCCGGGCATGCCTCCGGATCGTGATATTGATTTCTGCATTGATTTAGCTCCAGGCACCCAGCCTATATCTATTCCTCTGTACCGTATGGCTCTGAAAGAGTTGAAGGAGCAGCTTGAGGAGTTGTTGGCTAAGGGGTTCATCATACCGAGTGTATCGCCGTGGGGTGCTCCGGTTCTATTCATGAAGAAGAAGGATGGGTCCATGCGGATGTGTATTGATTACCACTAGTTGAACAAGATCACCATTAAGAACAAGTATCCTTTGCCTCGCATCGATGATTTGTTTGACTAGTTGCAGGGTGCTAGGGTGTTTTCTAAGATTGATTTGAGATCGGGATATCATCAGTTGAGGATTCGGGCCTCAGATGTCCCGAAGACAGCTTTTCTCATGAGGTATGGTCACTTCGAGTTCCTGGTAATGTCCTTTGGTTTGACTAATGCCCCAGCAGCATTCATGGACTTGATGAATAGGGTGTTCAGGCCGTATATTGATTCCTTTATCATCGTCTTCATTGATGACATTTTGATTTACTCACGTATCCTGGGGGAGCACGAGCAACATTTGAGAGTTGTGCTCCAGACTTTCCGAGAACAGAAGCTATATGCTAAGTTCTCCAAGTGTGAGTTCTGGTTGGATTCCGTGGAATTCTTGGGGCATGTGGTATCCGGAGAGGGTATCAAGTTTGATCCTCAGAAGGTTGAGACGGTTCAGAGTTGGTCGCGTCCTACTTCATCTACAGAGGTCAGGAGCTTTTTGGGCCTAGCAAGCTATTACCGCCGATTTGTGGAGGGGTTCTCTTCTATTGCAGCTCCATTGACTAGATTGACTCAGAAGAATGTCCCGTTCAGATGGTCCGACGAGTGTGAGGCGAGCTTTCAGAAGCTCAAGATAGCATTGACCTCAACACCAGTTCTGGTATTGCCTTCCGATTCTGGGATGTATACAGTGTATTGTGATGCTTCACACGTTGGTTTGGGGTGTGTGTTGATGCAGGAAGGGAGAGTTATTTCTTATGCTTCACGCCAGCTGAAGGTTCATGACAAGAATTACCCTGTGCACGACTTAGAGTTGGCGGCGATTGTGCATGCTCTTAAGATTTGGAGGCACTACTTGTATGGGGTATCCTGTGAGGTTTATACAGACCACCGCAACTTGCAACACTTATTCAAGCAGAGGGATCTTAATCTAAGGAAGCACATATGTCTTGAGTTGTTGAAGGATTGTGATATCACCATTCTTTATCATCCTGGCAAGGCAAATGTGGTAGAAGATGCTTTGAGCAGGAAGGCGGAGAGTATGGGTAGCTTGGCTTATATTGCAGCAGAGGAGAGACCTCTAGCCTTGGACATTCAGTCCTTGGCTAATCTCCTGGTAAGATTATACCTTTCAGAGCCTGGTCAAGTCTTTTCACATGTTGTTGCTCAGTCTTTGTTATTGGGGGAGATTAAGGCTCGACAATATGATGATCCGTGTTTGGTAGAGCTATGGAAGACAGCGGTTCAGGGTAGGGCCAAGGAGGTTACTATTGGCGAGGATGGTGTTCTGAGACTTCAGGGCTACTTATGTGTTCCTAATGTTGATGGCCTGAGGGAGAGGATTCTAGAGGAGGCACATAGTTCTCGGTATTCTGTTCATCCTTGTGCTACGAAGATGTATCGTCATTTGAAGCAGCATTACTGGTGGAGGCGAATGAAAGACATTGTGGAGTATGTGGCTAGGTGCCTTAATTGCCAGCAGGTTAAGTATGAGCACTAGAGGCCATGAGGCCTACTTCAGCAGATGCCCATTCTAGAGTGGAAGTGGGAACGCATCACTATGGACTTCGTGGTTGAGTTGCCTCGGACTTTGCGGAAGGTTGACGCGGTTTGGGTCATTGTGGATAGATTGACCAAATCGGCGCATTTAATTCCAGTGGCTACTACATATACTTCTGAGAGGTTGGCACAAATCTACATTGGGGAGATAGTCAGATTGCACGGTGTGCCGATGTCCATTATATCAGATCGAGGTCCTCAGTTCACCTCGCACTTCTGGAGAGCATTGCATAGTGAGATGGGTACCCAGATAGACCTCAGCACAACATTTCACCCTCAGACTGATGGTCAGTCGGAGCGTACAGTTCAGATATTGGAGGACATGCTGTGGGCATGTGTAATTGAATTTGGAGGTCAGTGGGACCAATTCTTTCCTTTGGTCGAGTTTGCTTACAGTAATAGTTATCAGTCCAGCATTGAGATGGCACCCTTTAAGTCTTTGTATGGTCGGCGATGTCGTTCTCCTATAGGGTTTTGATCCTGGAGAGGCTAAGTTATATGGCACCGACCTGGTGAGGGATGCCTTGGAGAAAGTGAAGTTGATCCAGGAGAGGCTCCGCACAGCACAGTCCAGACAGAAGAGTTACGCGGATCAGAGGGCGCGTGATGTATCATTTATGGAGGGAGATAGGGTCCTGTTGAAAGTCTCGCCTATGAAGGGTATTATGAGGTTTGGGAAGAAAGGAAAGCTAAGCCCGAGGTTTATAGGTCCCTTCGAGGTGTTGAGGCGAGTTGGGAAGGTTGCTTATGAGCTGGCCTTACCTCCCAGTTTATCAGGAGTTCATCCAGTTTTTCATATATCCATGCTCCGGAGGTACCACGCCGACTTCTCTCACGTGGTTGATTTCAGCACTATTCAGTTGGATGAGAGGTTGGGCTACGAGGAGGAGTTGCTATTATTGATAGACAGGATCGCCAATTGAGGTCCAAGAGAGTTTCTGTTGTAAAGGTCCAGTGGAAGGGCCAACCAGATGAGGAGGCAACCTGGGAGTCCGAGGAGGGAAAGCAGAGCAGATATCCACACTTATTCAGCACTTCAGGTATGATTCTAGACCCGTTCGAGGACGAACGTTTGTTTAAGAGATGGAGAATGTAAGGACCCGACTAGTCATTTTTTACGTTATCGGACCCCGTTCCCCTAAATGAAACTTCCCATAGCGGCTTATTGTGATTTATGACTTGCGGGGGCGGGTGGTCCGGGATTCAGAAATGTTTAGAGCAATATTGGAACACTTGGTTCCTTAAGGTTGGCCTTTAAGGCCAAGTTTGACTTCGGTCAACATTTTGAGCAAAAGACCTCGAAATCGAGTTTCGACGACTCCGGTAGCTTGTATGATGATTTCGGACCTGGGTGTATGTTCGGAATGGGTTTTGGATGACCCGGGAGCGTTTCAGCGCCCAATATCGAAATAAAAATTTCCTCAAGTTAATATTGTGGGTTGGGACGTGTTTTATTGTTATCGAAGTACAAACAAAATTCTGAGACCGGGAATAGTTCCATTATGTCATTTATGACTTGCCTGAAAAATTTGCTGTCATTCCGAGTAGTATAGGTCGGTTCGGCGCATTGTTAGCGAATTCTAGAACTTTAAGTTCAAAGTTTGATTCAATTTGGTATTGGGGTCGAATTCTTAGTTTCGTTGTTGTTTTTCACGTTCCGAAAATTCGAGCGAGTCCATATCATAAATACAGGCTTGCTAGTGCCTTTGGACGGGGTCCCGAGGGGCTCGGGTGAGTTTCGGACCCCTCGGAGCTAATTTTAAAACACCAGAAATTCCAGGTTTGATTTCCTTCTCTGCGGTCGCGGATGGGTTACTGCGTTCGCAAAGAAGGAATTGGGAATGGGTGGTGAATGCCCTGCGCGTTCGCACAAAGGGAACCGCGATCGCGATGGGTTGGGCTTCTGACCCAGTGCGATCGCACAGGCCCACCCCCGTTCGCACATAGCCCAGCCTTTGGGCCAGCTCAGCTACTCTTTACCCTGTGCGCTCGCAGGTCTCTCTCCGCGTTCGCATAGAAGGCCCATGAGGGCCTGGTAATTTAAAGCTCTGTGATCGCACTGCCCAGGCTGCGATTTCATAGAGGAGACCACTGGGTAGTGTGTTTTTATAGCGGGATTTAATTCATTTCCCTCATCTTCTTCTTCTTCCTTGGGACGATTTTCAGCATTCAAGAGGGGCAAATGACCTAGTTATTGAAGGTAAGTTAATTCTACCCTAATATTAGTTTCATGCATGGATTACAAGCTAAATTAACTACCTAATTAGTGAAAAATTAAGGATTTGGGGTAGTAACCTAGGGCTTTTGAAAATGTAGAAAATTACCCGTCAATTAGCTATAAAATCAAGTAAAAATCATGTATTAATGATCCTTAGGCTATGGGTGAGTGTTTCCTTCGAGAATTTTTGGAATTCGAGCATGTGGGCCCGGGGTTGGATTTTAGGATTCTTCAAGAATGATGAATTTGGCTAAGTAGTAGAAGAATTTCATGCTTTGAGTATAAATTGATATATTTCTATAACATTTGGCTAGTTTCGAGTCCGTGGGTGTCGAGTTTGGAATTCCGGGCGCGTTCTTGACCCGGAAAGTAGGTTCAACACGAGGTGAGTCTCCTTTCTAACCTTGTAAGAGGGAACTGTCCCGCTAGGTGCTTTAAATGACTATGTGCTAATGTTTGTGGGGGGTACGTCCCGCAAAGTGATGAGAGTCCGTATGTAGCGACTATTATTGTTATGTCCGGGTAGTTAGGCCTACACCATGCCTTATGTTTTTCCTTGAAATGAACTATATGCTTAGAGAATTAATGTTACGTGCGGCTTGTTTCCCTGAAATCATGGAATTTAAGTAATTTTAAGTAATTGTTCATGAAAAGTAATTTATAAAGAATAATTGTGTGTGCATGTGACCACTTTGCAATTTACATTCTGCGAGTGGAATGTTATTTCCCCCACTCCCATGGGAGCGTACCGTACGCCACGACGAGATTGAAAGATATATATTATGGTTCGGGCCGTTCGACCCTCGACAGTGCACATATATGATCATTATGATGGCTCAGGCCGGTTGTCCTTATGCTGTATTCGCATGTTAAATTGTTAATGATTTTGTTTTTATGGATTTGAGTGGTGAGATATATTTTTAAAGGAAAGAAAAGAATAATGAAGTAGAAATTGTACATTTACTTCCAGTATTTATTTGAATTACTGTCATTTTTAATGTTATCTGCTTTTATCATCCTTGTATGTCTGTTACTGATATTATATCTTATTAATCATTGTGTTGGACCTTAGTAAGTGTCAAGTCGACCTCTCGTCACTACTTCTTCGAGGTTAGACGGGATACTCACTGGGTACATATTTGTTTATGTACTCATGCTACGCTTTTGTACTTAATTGTACAGGTTCTAAGGCTGATGCATCTGGTTATCAGACCGGAGCTCGATTCTGATCGTAGTTGGACCTGACTTCACGGTGATTTTCTTCTCCTGGCGATCCTCGGCAACACCATGGAGTTTTCTTTTGCTTATTTCCCGTCTATTTCTTTCAGACAGTGGGACTATATATTATATCNTATATATATATATATATATATATATATATATATATATATATATATATATATATATATATATATATATATATATATATATATATATATATATTGGGTCACTCCTCTTTACGACTGTTTTTGGTTAAAAATGGCTTACTATATTTTTCAATTAATGTGTTGAACTTTAAAACTTGGCACGTGTTGGGATGTTTACTCAAATATGGGAAAAATCCGTAGTAATCTGAGTTTGGGCTTGCCTAACCCTGGTGTTGGGCGCCATCACGATCTGAGTTAGTATTTTGGGTCATGACAATTAGGACCTCTATTTGGGATAGTTCTAGACCCATCCTATGTTGCTCAAAAATGTAAAAGTCTAGGCGACAAGAAAAAACAATTAGGACTTTCAGATAACAAGCAAGCATGGGCTCATATTGCCCTCCACACATAAACAACAAAGGCACACAATTGATTGACATGCTTAATTTAAAGTCTTATAGGCAGGATATCTATGTGAGAAATAGGCAAGCAGGGAGTTATAGAAGCAGTTTCATTAAGGCGAATGTCAAGACCTATTGTTTGCCTACTAATTTTATTCAGTAATATCTGGGGCCCTTCAGGCTGTAAGGAATCACAGTTTCGAATCCAGAATTTTTATTAAGACCTATAGGCATGTTGTCTAAGTGATTGATAGTGGTGATTGAATGCAGAACCAATTAATAGAATCCTATAGGCATGACTTCTACGAATTTGATGGTTATAGACCGATATACATGATTTCTAGGTCTAGCACTGACTTTAACTTATAGAGATATGTTTTATTTTCCTTTTTTAATTCTCTAGGCATGCTTTCTAATTACTGTACTGACTTAAGTCATGTCGGCATGATTTCTAGGTTTGAAACTGGTTTCAGTCCTATAGACATTGTATCTATTGCTGAATTAATTTAACCCTATAGGCATGGTATCTATTGAGACGTAGTACGGGCAGAAATTGTGCATATTACCAGAAAAATAATTAAATCAAACATTGAGGTCCTAGAGGCATGATTGCTAACATATGTTTGTTGGACAAGTTAATGCAACCTCTAGGCAGGATTTCTAATGCAATTTTAATCCTATAGGCAGGATTTCTAATGCAAATTAATCCTATAGGTAGGATTTCTAATATGCAAGCATGGTACAACACTGGCATGATTTTAACAAAGATGATGTAAAACAAGATTAACAGAACAAATGAAACCCTATTGGCAGGATTTCTACCCGAATTGCCCAAAGAAAATAAAGGCCCTTCCCAATTTTACTATACACCCCAGAATCTATTCATTACAAACTTATTACAAACCAGAGTAATGAATAAATTACATAATAGTAATAATATAAACTATAGGGAGCCTTCATTAGGCCCAAATAAACCTGGGAAACCAGGCCTTCAAACCAATCAACTTTGAGGCTCATTTCATAGGGATAGTATAGCCAAGAATGGGTGATTCACCCATAGCACATATAGAACCAGGAGTGTGTCAAAGTTCCCAAGGGCCTCAGGGACCCAGGGCAATGCTCACACCAGAACCACATATTCAGAAGATGATTCACAAGAGACTGGTAACCAGTTCCTAGTGTGTCAGAGTTTACAGGAGTCTCACATGGACCCTGAGCAGTTCTCACACTAGGGTGGTTGAGAACCTAAGGGACTAAGAGTGGAAGTTTTTAAAAAAGTGACAGCAAAAGGAGGTAGGGACATATTTTAAAACAGTGCTGAGTTCAGAACACAGAATTGCATTCAGCAAAACAAGCAAGGTTTATAAAGTACTTAGTTTCAAAGAGACCTAATTATGCTAAGTGAGCATGCTGACATTTAGGACAACCACTGCTTAATCATAGAAATAATTTAGGCAAAACAGTCAGATTATCACATGACATGTTAGCAAACAAATTGACAGGGCTCATGAATTAAGTAACAATACATATATGCAAAGTTAGGATAAGTTAACTAATTGCATGCTGATAGTATCTTAAGGAATGCAAAGTCCAGAACAGGTGCAGGATTAACAAACAGTGTGCATGGACAAGTTTAAACATTAAGCCAGCTTTTAAGAGGATTAATATTATTCAAAATTATTAATCTTAAATTAATAGTATTAACTATAGGATTAGACAAAGTCATAGAAGCATAAGGGAAGAATCATACTCGGAATTTAAACATGCTGGTAGAGCAACACATATTATGAAAAATATGAAGAATAAAGTGACAAGGGATTAGGGCTTACCAGTTAAACAGGAAATCAAGTAACCACAACAGTAAGTCCAGAATCAAATGGCCTTGGCTTTCAGCCGGCCAAGACTAGAAACAATGAGCAAAGAGAATTAGAGTAAAGAATCTAAGTTTCAATGAGAGTATTAGAGTTTGAGTCTATCTTAAAGGGGAAAGGGGAAAGGGTTTAAATAGTGTTCAATTAGGTGACCAAATAAGGAAGGAAATCAAACACATATGAATAAGGAAAGAAATTAATCACAGAATAAATAACGTAGGGTTTGGTAAATTAACAGGGCATAACAACATGTAATCAAGCTAGTAACAGAAATAAGGAAAATATCAATTAACAATCAGTTTCACGGCAAATAAGGTAAAGAACTAATGAAATAAAGAGAAAGGTGCATTGTTTTGAAAAAGTAAGAGATACTTGAATTGGGAAAGAAAAAAATAAAAAATTTAAGTGTATGATTGTGAAAAACATTCCGTGATAGTGGTAACTTTCGATGTAATTGTGCTTAAAGAAGTGGGAGTTAATGTATATTTATGTGAAGGTGGAGTATGGTTTGACATAAGCGTGGGGTTTGAATTGTTAATGTATGTAATGTCGCTCCCCTTTTATCTCGTGAAATCGGGTTCCGACGTTTTTGGGACAACTCCTTTTGAGAGGGTAAGGAATTGGAATTGAGAGAGTCATCACCTAACAGATTAAGGTGCGTTAGGGAACCTAGGGAAGATAACTCATATTACCAGTTTACATCACCAGAGATCAGGTAAGGGCTCAAATTACCTCGAGTGGAAGGTGTTAAGCACCCCTCGAGGTCCACAACGGTGGGTCCCGACCAAACATACATTAAGCGAATTAGTCTATGGAAAAGAAAAAAATTTGGACAAATAAAATACTCGATTTATTTTAGAACAGGAATGTGTGTGTGTGTGTGGGGGGGGGTCCTAACTTTTTTAGCCTATAGGATCACCCCGTGCAATACTTGTCGCACCCCTATTTTTCCTCTCCTTTCGGATCGGCCAGGGTTTTTGACATTATTGGGACAACTCATTTCTTTTTGGGATAAGGGATGTAAGGATTTGAAGAATCGCCACCTAATGAATTAAGGTGCGTTAGGGCACATATTAAGGGTTGTAATGACACTAATTGAATAACCAGAGATTGGGTAAGGGCTTGAAATTACTCCGAGGGGAAGGTGTTAGGCACCCCTCAAAGTCCACAACGGTGGTTCCCGGCCAAGAAAACTTTGTGAATTTAAGCAAGTAGCAAATAAGCAGTCAAAGTATAAACATGGAAACAAGTAATGGTTTTGAAAAGATTCGCAGTCTAAGCACACATATGTAGGGGATAGGGGAGTCCTAAGTTGTTTATCCTATCGGATCACATCAATGCAATGCCCAATAATCACTCCTCAGTGAGGGGTTACACGTGGAATTAGCGCACCGGTCATCATATCCATATCTACCCTTTACCCCACCCCTTAGCGGTTATTAAGCGAGTTTATTTAGCGATCTCTACGCATGCCGTTACCCGTCCCTTCTTAATGGTCCTGGAGGAATTTAGGACCTCTAAGTATAGGTAGTTCTAGACAGACCCTAAGGTTTAAAGGATAAAATTCTAAGCGACAGGCAAAAATAAATAGGACTAATCAGATAAATGCAGGAAAGCAGTTATGAGGCCCAAATTTACCTCCACAAGTAATGCACATAATCAGCACGTCTCAAACACAAACAAGAGGAAGTTTTATTAGACAGGGTCCTAAGACAGGATATCTAAGTGAATATCAATGCACAGAAATATGCAGCTTGATTTATAAACTCAATAGCAATGACCTAATTAGTTTGCCTACTAATTTTAAAACCCGTGTCTTTAAATAGTAAACACAACCAAGCAGTGTTCCAACTTTTAAAGAGATTGATTACCTAAGGCTTGCCTAGGTGTGGGATTGTGCATAATAATTACCAAAATTATTAAAAAATAGTTAAGAAGTTTTACCTAAAAGCATGATGTTCTAGGTGATACGATTATGCAGAGATTGTTACTAGTTTTATTAAGAGCAAGACAATAAGATGTGACACTGTTTCTCTATTTTTTTCATGAGTCAGTAGTTAAACTAGGCATAGTTAAGGAGATGCAAACGAAATCCTAGAGCAGGATATCTAATATGCACATATAAATGCAGGATGGTTAAGATATAATTTCAGGATTCACAAAATTCCTAAAGGCATGATTTCTAAAATGCCCAAAGAGTTACAGGGTGATGATACATGATTTTGAATGCACAAGAGTAATAGCTTTTATGTTAACATTGTTTATTGTCCCAGGAGTAGGATTTCTAAGCGATAAGCATAAAGTATGGATGAGATGCTGAAACATTAGACATGAAATCCTAAGAACATGGTATCTAGTGCATGCTTGGCATGGTTTGAATGAAAATGTTGGTCCTAAAACATGGATTCTAATGCAGATAGAAACAATGTAAAGCTTAAAACATGACTTCTACCCGATGATGTTAACAGAACTATATGGATACCCTCCCAATTTCACTAGCCATCCCCAATATCTATTTACAAATAATTATTACAGACCAGTAGCTGAATGAATTACATAAATAGATAGAAAATAAGAAGTTAAACTGGAGGGAGCCTGAAGCAGGACCATATATACCAGGTGTTCATAACCTCAACTGTCAAAGTTTCATAGCCTTCCTCATGTCCGGGTGTGTCAGAGTTCCCTAAGGACCTCAAGGATCACGGGCAGTGCTCACACCCAGATTTCATAACCAGAATTGAGTAAGTGCAGTATGGAAGAGCCAGCCCCAGTGCATCAGAGTTCACAGGGATCTCACAGGAATTCCAAAGCAGCCACTCACTGGAGGGGCAGAACTTAAAGACCTAAGAGTAGAGTGAAAGTGCTTGGCATGGTTTTCAAAATGCTTTGGTATAAAACAGTATTGAAAAGACTCAGTTGAAGTTTATAAAAGTATGAAGTGGTTTAATAGTAAAATAGTTTGAACAAGAGTAGGGTAATTAAACAAACAGTAAATCAACTATAGAACATAACATGTTCAACAACACTCAAACAACAGTCCTTCACACAGGGGTAAGGGGGTTGGGGACAGATACAACACCCAAGGTGGGCACATAACAAGCATGAACATAGAAGTCTCAAGGAATAACAGAAAATATGTCATGGGTTCCAAGATTGCTAATTGGGGACATGGTTGCATAGAATCAGAAGTGCCTGGGGGCTTGTGGGATTGGGTATAACTAATGATGTAAACATAGTATAGGATTATGAATTTTAGAACAAATAATAGAAGACATAGTGGTATCAAATAGAATTGAGCATACAACCATGACAACTTAAGGTAACAATTGCACAGTAGGTGCATACCAGAACTAGGAAACTCATAGACAATCATTCAAAGACAGAGTAGAGTCACAATGGAGACACATTACTCTAACGACCCGACCGGTCGTTTTGCGTTATTGGACCCCGTTCCCCTAAATGAAACTTCCCATGGAAATTTTTTACGATTTATGACTTGCGGGAACTGGTGGTCCGGGATTCGGAGGTGTTTAGAGTGCTACAGGAACAATTGGTTCCTTAAGGTTGGCCTTTAAGGCCAAGTTTGACTTCGGTCAATATTTTGGGTAAACGACCTTGGAATCGAGTTTCATCAATTCCGGTAGCTTCGTGTGATGATTTTGGACCTGGGTGCATGTTCGGAATGGGTTTATGATGACCCGGGAGCGTTTCAGCGCCCAATATTGAAATAAGAAGTTCCTTAAGTTCCTATTGTGGTTTTGGACGTGTTTTTATGTTATCGAGGTCCGAACGGAATTTCGAGATCGGGAATAGTTCTGTTATGTCATTTATGACTTGCCTGCAAAATTTGGTGTCATTCCAAGTAGTATAGGTCGGTTCGGCGCGTTGTTAGCGAAGTCTAGAAAACTTAAAGTTCCTAAGTTTGGTTCTTGGGGTTTTGAGGTGTGATTTTGAGTTTTAGTGCTATTTTGGGTGTTCCTAAGGCTTGAGAGAGTCCATATTATGATTTGGGACTTGTTGGTATATTTGGACGAGGGCTCGGGTTGGCCCAGGGGCCTCCCGGGCACCCAACGGGGCTAAAAACTAGCAAAAATAGCTGCTGGTGCACCTGATCTGGTGTGACCCCAGGTGTGGTTACCCAGTCGCAGGTGCGGGACCGCTCCTACGGTCCCAAGCATCGCAGGTACGACCCCCCAGGTGAGGTTCCCTTTTCTCGCAGGTGCGGACAAAAGTTCGCATGAGCAGAACTGCTGGTGCGGCCAACCCTCCGCAGGTGCAAACCCAGCCCTTCTTGTCCAGTTCCGTAGGTGCGAGCCCCAGCTCATAGGTGCGAGCCCCAGCTCGCAGGTGCAATCCCCGAGCCGCAGGTGCGGAATCCCTGTAGGCCAGGCAGTAAATTAATCTTTGAAACTTGGGATTTCACCCCCATGCATTCATTTTCCTCCACCATTAGAGTCTTGTGAGCTTGGGGAAATAGGTTATATGACCTAAATACTAAAGAGGTAAGTAAATTCCACTCTAACACTAGTTTCAAACATGAATTACTAGTTAAACTCTCTACTAAATCATTGAAAAATCAAGAATTGGGTAGTAATTTAGGATTCTTGAGAAATTGGTGAATTACCCATTTATTGCTATAAATTCAAGTAGAAATCGTATATTAACGATCCTTAGGCTTCGGGTGAGCGATTCCTTCGAGAATTTTCGAAAATTGATCGTGCGGGCCCGGGGTTGAATTTTGGGAATTCTTCAAGAATGTTGATCTATTGAATAAATAGGATAATTACCCTACTTTGAGCATGCATTGATGTCATTGTACCATATTTGACTAGTTGCGAGTCCTCGGGTGTAGAGTTTGGATTTTGGGCACATCCTTGGTCCGCGGGGTAGATTCGACACGAGGTTCCTTTCTAACATTGTAAGAGGGAATTGTCCCCTTAGGTGTTATATGTGTTGTGTGTAGTTATTTTGGGGGCTACGTGCGTACTAAGTGACAAGAGTCCGTACGTAGAGACTATCATGCTATGTCGGGTAGTTTTAGGTCTCACAAGCATGTCTCTATGTGCCTTATATGTATCTTGGGTGTTCTTTGAGCTGCCTATTACTTTTGAATTGATATGGAAATGTGGAAAGTTGCACTTGAACTCCCTGTTGATTAATCCATGTTACAGGTATAGCCCCTATTGAGTTATTGATATTTCGGTATATATATATATATATATATATATATATATATATATATATATATATATATATACACACACACACACACACACACACACACGTATGAGAGTTAGCACTCGAATCGCAGGTATGATTCGCGATCGAGGGAAGCTTTATGATAAATCGGTATAAGTGTGTCAGCACTCGAATCGCATGTATGATGCGCGGTCGAGGGAAGCTTTATATAAATCGGTATAAGTGTGTCAGCACTCGAATCGCAGGTATGATGCGCGGTCGAGGGAAGCTTTATGGTAATTGTATATAAGTGTGTCAGCACTAGAATCGCAGGTATGATTCGCGACGAGGGAATCTTTATGGAAATTATACATAAATATGTCATCACCGAATTGCAGGTATGATTTGCGAGCGGGGGAAGCTTTACTTCTATTCAGTGTCTAGATATTTCCTTATGACTCCGGCCGGTTGTCTTACCCTTGTGTGCGCTT